>APFE031202046.1:0-57517 GCA_000404065.3 Pinus taeda
TTTACTTATATTTTTATTTGTTTACACCCTTGGATGTATATAAGGTGACTTATGGAGTAAATATAAAAAATGCTTTATTTATTTACCATACCTCTCATTTATTTATATTTTTATTAATTTACCATACCTCTTTTATAAATATGGTATTTGGGCCTTTGGCCCATAGGATTCACTTAAATAAAAACCTATTCTTGAAAATGGGCGAATGGAAGGTTGTAACTCCTAATTTCAAGGGCTAAATTTACCTTTTTTA
This sequence comes from Pinus taeda, assembly GCA_000404065.3. Lineage (NCBI taxonomy): Eukaryota > Viridiplantae > Streptophyta > Pinopsida > Pinales > Pinaceae > Pinus > Pinus taeda. The sequence goes on from APFE031202046.1 coordinate 254, forward strand.
CCCTCTCCCTTAAAATAAAGTGGGCTATTTGAGGCGATTTGTAAAAATGTACTATGATACAAAATATTCGCCCACTAAAAATTAAAACCCCTTAATTTCGCCAAAGGGGGAACATTTGCCCCTAAAATTTTCCATGATCTTGTGTAAGTAAAGTATTTAGTTATTGGCCATTTATACAAGTGTTTACTCACTCTGGTCAAATCATAGACCACTAGTAGGTATATTTATTTGACATATATGTAAGATCAAATGCAAGAGCTTGTTGAAAAAAGTTGCAAGTGAAAGAGAAAAGACTCACAGTTCTACAAGCAATAATGAAGAAGGTGCAATGACTATTAGAGAAATTGTTGAAGAAGAAAGTATTAAAATTGAAACAAGGCATAATCAAAGAAGCGTAAAAGTTGCACAATCTTTTGTTTGCATATCTTCTTCTTCTAGTGAAAGAAAACAAAAAGACACTGAAGCTGCACAATTGATTCATGTCAACTATTAGCTATCCGAGATGACAAGAAGTCTCAACTGGAAAAATGCAAAAGTTCTATGCAAACGAGAAGCAGTCAAGAAGCTATCAACGAGGAGATTCAGACTCCACTACCTGATTGAGAAACTAGTGCTTTGAATGGAAAGTAGAAAATAACAAATCATTGTTATGTAACCAGATCACAAAATAGAAGAAAAGATAGATCAATGACTTCAAAATCAGCCTCTTCGAGGGGACAACCTTCTTTACATTACACAAATGAATAATTCTTTGATGATACAAATGAAAAAACCTCCTTTCTATATATAGGAGTCTAAGGGGTCACAATATAATTAAAGCCGACCTAATAATAATAATATAAGTGCACAACAATAACAATAGTGGGCTTCTATGGGGCACAATAATAACAATACGGGGACAATAGGGGCACAACAATAACAATAAGGGCTAAAATGACAATAGTAATGGGAGAATCACTAGTATTATAGGGACCTAAGATGCCCCTCTCCTTCAAAAAAGTGTTTTCCTCAACGCTTGAGTAGTTATGGATGCATCTTTATAAAATTCTCACCGTCCCATGTGGAATCTTCAGTGGGTAATTTCTTCCACCTGATGAGATACTCTAAAATTAATCGATTTCGTAGCTGACAACTTTTTGTTTCCGTGACTGCTTCAGGTTCCGATATGACTTTTTGTTCCTCATCAAGTTCTGGAAATATTTTTTGAACTGGGATTTGGCCACCTATAACTTCTTTAAGCATGAAACAAGGAAAACTGGGTGCACTCGGGAAGTTGTGGGAAGCTCCAATTTGTATGCCATATTACCAATATTTTTCAACACCTTGTACGGACCATAATACTTTGGTGATAATTTATTATCCTTCTTAGCTTACTTGAGGGACATTTGTTTATATGGTTTTAGCTATGGGAATACCCAGTCACCTACATCAAAACTTCTTTTGTTGCAATGTTAATCTTCTTGTTGTTTCATTCTATTCTCTGCTAAAGTGAGGTTATCCTTTAAGAGTAGGAGAAGTTGTTGTTTACGTTTGAAGTGATCTTCCACTACTTGAAACTTATAATTTTCTCTTAAATATGATGTGATGGACGATGGATGATATCCATAAAGTGCCATAAATGGGGTCCTTTTTGCTACAATATGGAAGGAAGTGTTATACCACCATTCAGCTAGAGGAAACCATTTGACCCATTGTGTTTGTTTATCAGATACAAAGCAACGCATATATCATTCCGAACATTTGTTTACTATCTCAGTTTTCCCATCGGATTGAGGGTGATAAGATGAGCTATGAGCTAACTGAGTACCAAGAGAGGAAAACAATTTTGTCCAAAAATTTCCAGTGAAAATGGGACCTCTATCGCTTACAATAATATTTGGGTTTCCAGTAGCTTTTGAATTGTTTCCATCAATGTAGTAGAAATTGTACTAGATTCAAATGGATGTGACAATGCACAAAACTGTGCATACTTGGTAAATCTGTCAACTACTACCATGATGGCACTCCTTCCTTCACACTTGGGTAATCCTGTGATAAACTCCATTGAAACCTCCTCCCAATGTTGGCTTGGAATGGATAAAGGTTGTAATAGACCTGGGGTATTAATTGTTTCAACTTTATTGTGTTGGCAAACCAAACATTCCACCACAAAATTTTGTATATCCGATTTAAGGCCATCCCAAAAAAATTCCTTCTTAACCCTGTGGTAAGTTTTTAAAAATTTTGAGTTCCCTCCTAAGGGGAGAGGTGTGCAATTCCATAAGAATATTTTGTTTGAGTTGGGAATTCTTACATAGGTATAAGTGATCTTTGTACCATAATGAATCATTTTTCCAGCTAAATATATCATATGTACTGGGATCTTGTTGTAAATTTTGAATGAGTTCCCACACTTCTTCGTCATTCTTCCATTCATGCCTTGCTTCGTTTAACCAATCTGATTGGATAATAGAAATGGCACCAAAACAATGCTTCCACATCCTCATCCTTTTTGGAGAGTGCATCTACCATAAAATTTTTCTTCGCATTTTTGTAGATGATTTCAAAGTCATAATCCAACATCTTTGTGACCCATTTTTGCTTCTCTTCTGAAGATAATAATTTTTCTAAAAGGTATTTCATATTATCATGATCCTTTTTTACCTTGAAGTGTATTCCCATTAGGTAGGGTCACCATTTCTTAAGTGCATGTAGTATTGCCAACATTTCCTTCTCATAAATAGATTTGTGTAAATACTTTCCTTTGATTGGATGAATTTCGAAAGCAATGGGTCTTTCTTCTTGCATTAAAACAACACCAATTCCATTTCCTGAGGCATCACATTCCACAATAAAGGTTTTTCTGAAGTCTAGCGTAGCTAAGAACAGTGCTTGGCACATTGCCTCTTTAAGATGTTCAAAGGCCTTCGTTTCTTCTGGAGTCTGTGAAAATGCATCTTTATTCAATATTGTTGTTAGAGTTGTTGCAATTCTCCCATAATTCTTAACAAAATTGTGATAATATCCTGTCAACCTGAGAAATCCTTGCAGATGCTTTATGGATGTGGGGATTTTCCATTCCTTAAGGGCTATAATTTTTCTAGGGTCTATCTTCACACCTTCATGAGATACACTATGACCTAGATATTCCATGTCTTCTACTCCAAAGAAACATTTGGAGATTTTTTCATATAATTGTTTCTCCTCCAATAGTGTGAGCACCCTCTCAACATGTTGAACATGATACTTCTGAGACTTGTTGTAGATTAGTATATCATCAAAAAATACTAACACAAATTTTCTAAGGAAGGGTTTGAAAATGGAATTCATCAAACCTTGTAATGTAGAAGGTGCATTGGGAATTCCAAAATGCATGAACAAAAATTTATAATGACCCTCAGGAGTTCTGAATGTTGTTGTTGGAATGTCTTCAATATTCATTCTGATTTGATGATATCTTGAATGAACATCCAACTTGGTGAAGTAAATTGATCCATGCAATTCATCCAATAATTCATCAATGACAGGAACGGGAAATTTATCTTTAATAGTGAGCTTGTTGAGCTCCCTATAATCTGAATACATGCACCATGACCCATCCTTATTGTGAACCAATACTACTGGAGCAGAGAAAGAACTTTGACTAGGTTGAGTTATACCAACCTCTAGCATTTCTACAACCATATGTTCAATTTCACTCTTTTGGGCATAAGGATATTTGTAAGGCATGATGTTTGGAGGAACGCTCCCTGGAATCAAATGAATAACATGATCATGATCATGAATAGGTGGGAGGCCTTTGGGAGTCTCAAATACCTTGGAATGATCGACAAGATGTTTTGGAGATATGGAGAAATAGATGATTTCGATGTGGGAACCGCTAGCAAACATAATTGTGCAATTATGCCTCGTTGTTATTTCTTTACAAGCTTTATCATTCTGCTAGAGCATATTATATTTCTCAGTTTCCTTATGGTACCCCTTAATTCAACTTCCTTTCCTTCTAAAGAAAATTTCATGTAAAGTTCTTGAAAATTAAAAGTTATTGTACCCAAGGATTGTAGTCATTAGACTCCTAGTAGAACATCAATACCACCCATTGGAATGAAAAGCATTGGGCTATTCAATACATATTCTTCGATGGATAACATGATATTATGGCACTTTCCAGAGAAATTTATGGTTCCTCCACTTACAACCATCACTTCACACTCTGGTGTTGGATATAGCAAGCAATTCAATTCCTTGGCTATCTTATAATGAATAAAATTATGTGTACTTCCCAAATCATCAACACTATTACCTTTCTCTTCTTGATATGTCTTTCTATATTGATAGTTTGAGGAGTGGTAATTTTGTCTAATGCATTACAAGATATGATCAGATTCATTTCTTATTTCTCTAGGGTTTTTTCCTGGTGTATATCCTCTTCTTTTTACATTTTTTTACCTTTTCTTCCTCTTCTTCAAAATCTATGTAAAATAATTTCTTCTCAGCACACTTATGACCTTTAGTGTATTTTTTATCACAACTGTAACAAAGCCCTTTTTCTATTTTTTCTTCCAATTGTTGTGGTGTCAACCTTGTAGGTTGTGGAAGGCTAGGGGAAACAACACTTCCATATTTATAGTTGTGAGTGGTAGGCTTCCTTATTGCCATATTTTTTCTTTCCATTTTTCTTTCAAACCTGAATTCCTTCTCCAATTAATCAGGTTCCCAAAGGTGAACCTCATGTTCGATGTTATCCTTTAAAGTCCCTTTGAACACATCAATCCTATGCTCCTCTAGAATATTGTTTACCCTTATATTCAATTTTTGGAAGTCCTCAATGTGCTCCATCATTGAACCCATTTTTTTGAGATTTATCAATTGGCTAAAAAAAATGTTGCTTTTTGTATATTCATAATGTGCTATCATTTCTTTCGTAAAAATTGCCCAAGTGATAATTTTTTACAAGAGAAAATCCATCGATACCATACAAACCAATTTGGTTCCAAATATAAAGTTGCAATGCATACCATTTGTGTGGTTTTCAAATTATGGAGATCGAAATATTGCTCCATCTGTAGTATCCATCTTATAGGATCCTTGCCATCAAAATTTCTCATATCGATCTTTGGAACATGGTGGGTCTTCAATCCATTGTTAGAGTTTATGAAATCATGATTAACATTTCTTTCGTTCTCCTCATGAGTTTCCTTTACTACCCTTTTCCATTAGTAAGCATTTCTTGTAGCAAATTTGTCAAATATGTCTTCAAATTTTCCATGTTGCCTTTAAGATTTTCTTTTCTACCATCCATTTTAGATTCCACACCTGTCTTCAAATCTTCCATGTTACCTTTAAGTTTTTATTCCACACCATCCATCTTAGGTTCCATGCCTTTCTTTAAACCATCCATCTTAGCTTCCACGTCTTTCTTTAAAGTATCCATTATGCTTCTGTTACGTTTTGTGAGAGTGAATTTTGTTGCACTTCGTATCATAATTTTGATATATCATGTTGCTTTTCTTCCTCTTCTTCATGAGTCATGCTCGAGATTTCAGGTTGCTTACTAGGTGTTTCCATTTTGTTTCTTCGGGCCATCAATTAATGATAATAATTCTTCACTATGCCCTTTTAATTCCTTCAAACTAAATTTTCAAACCAAACTTATGCAAAATTTTAAAAAAACTACACACCTTTTTTCAATTTGTAGAAGCTCGATATTGAATCTGTGGTATCTATGTAATTTTGGATCTTCAAGGTCTAAAATTATGTCCTGTGGTAGGCCTTCGAGTCTTATTTCCAACCCCGCAAGTCTGATCAATATTGGATTCTCCAAGGAAGAGTTATGCCAAACCTCCCACAATGACCTAATTATAGAACGGTTCAGTAGAGAGAACTTGTATGAAGTGCCACTTGTCAATGTTTCGACCTTAGGATATGAAACCTGTTAGCCTTGCTAGCAAAAGGCCCAAAAATGGATCCATATAGGCTCTTAAAGTCTCCAAATTTTCTTAAAGATCATCCAACGATCAAAATAATTACAAGAGGAGAGCCCTTGGAAGGGCGGAAATACACTATCACGAGGCAAAAACGCTTGAAAACCATGAAAAACCCACAATTGGAGGCTTGAACAGAGGAATGAACACAACCATTAGATCTGGATGATCAACGACCCAGATCTAAGTGGCTAATCATATTCGGCTGAGCAGAAAGGACGACTTAAAGTTGGGCACATGACACCGCCGATCAGCGATCGTCGATGATCGGATTGGCGGGTCGCATCGGCGGGGAACATATGCCATGTTATATGAAGGACCCAGGGTGTGAGCGACGCACGATTGTGATTTATTGCATCGCTATATCGCATCGGCACTATACCATGGGGTAGGGCCTATGCACAAGCATATGGGTGACCCGATGAGCCGGACCCGACGACATTATATATGATATTTTATAAATTTTCAGGTCCGCGCCAAAACCGTTTTAATGCATTTTTCGTGTATTTTGTTATATAATGAAATACAAAGGGAAACAGGAGTAGTGCGATAATGATGGAACCCAGACACGATGGGTTTTTGGAAGTGAAATATATAGTATCTAAAGTCCGCCAAAGCCATTTTTTGATACATTTTCAGTGTTTTTACGTATTCTGGAATACAAAGAAAATACACAGGGCCAGGCCAGCAGCGACTCGCAATAGCGACCCCAAAGGCGAACCCGATGGATATAAATCATTTTTGAGGACTTTTGAAGTCCGAAAAGGATAGAGAGGGACGGGATTTACCAGTGTTGCTACGTTTTCTGTTTAAAACATAGATATTCATTATTTTCAACAGAGGTCCACAATAGGGCAGCGCTGTTCTGTTTTAACGGAAATCATGCATTGTTAAATCATTGAAAGGGCCATAGCATGCACAACTCCTCCCCAAACTGACATGGAGGCTGAGAAGAAGCACAGTTGATGAATAGCCCATAGCAGCTCATCAAACAAACATCGTGGAGCATCTCTGGCACGAGACAGCTCCCAGACAGTGCATCAAAATACCTGAAGGTGGTTATTATTTTGTCAGAAGGAGAAAACCTCCGATCCATGCTTGCCCATAGAGGGAATCAAATCAATTAACAAGGCAGATCAGAAACATTAAGACTCCGAGCCTCTTAGAGCTCAGGAGCATTGCAAATAGGCTATAAATAGTTGAAAGTAAGATGTAATAGGGATTCAACTTCTGGAGATTATTCCTCCTCCATTCCTTCTAACTTCTCATCTTCATTCTAGAAATATAAGCTTCTTTTGCTATTATTGTTCAATGTACATTCCCTTTGCTATTCTATGCTTGCACTTGAATAGGCTATTCGGGTTTTCTGCTGTGTCTAATGCTAGATAACTGTCATCTTATCTCTGCATTGATAAATTAAATTTGCAAGTCTCATTTACTTCCTATAGCTGGCCATTCATATATGTTTATGTATGCGATTTGTTGGTACAATTAGTATTCTCCATCTATCTATTGAATCTATAAATTATTGAGCATTAGTGGTCTAAAGCCTTGTATTGGTGAGAGTGTTCATGCATGTGTTGAGTGAGAATAGAGCTGAAATGGTTATCTGACTTGATCCAAACCATCATCCATTCCAATAGTTCTGAGAATAATATTGAAGATTATATGTTACGAGGCATCTCCAAGCTGCAACCTAGGAGAGTTTCCTGGAGTGATAACAAAATTGATACAAAGAAAACTAATGGCCTTCCTCTCTCTATAACTTGTCACTAAATTTCAATGTGATGCTCAGAGAGAAAGTTATGACGATTTTCCCCAGGTCACCTGTTTGAGATATAATTCAGGAGCGTGCAAAAACCATAACTTACTTGGATTGTATATATGAAAATATAGAGAGAAAAGATCTGAAATTTGGAAACGAGGTTCATCGTGATGTCGAATAAAATGGGTTTCAATTTTTGCTTCTGAAACGTCGTAGAAAAAATATTATAGTGAAAATTCCACGATGAACTGTTTAGCACAGCGAAACCTTAGAATCCAAAGCTCTGATACCAAATGTTATGTAACCATCTCACAAAATAGAAGAAAAGATAGATCAACAATTTCAAAATCAGCTTCTTCGAGGGGGAAATGTCCTTTACATTACACAAATGAACAATTCTAGGATGACACAAATGAAAAAAATGTCGTTTCTATATATATGAGACTAAGGGGTCACAATATAATCAAAGTCGACATAGCAATAATAATATAAGGGCACAACAATAACAATAAGGGATAGAATGAAAATAGTAATGGGGGAATCACTAGTATTATAGGGACGTAACAATAATATTTCCCAAGAATTTTCTATTTTTGATGATCAGGTAGTTGCTTTTCAAGATGAAAACTATAACTTAGATCGTAAAATATTGAAAATTGAAAAGCCAAGGATGCATGGTAGAAAATTTATTGACATGGAAAAAAAATATTCATATTTCTGGAATTGTAGTCACATATGCTTTGACTTTACATGAAACTATCAGGAATGTGCTGGCAGTGTGCGAAACAAGCATGCGCAAATGGTTATTAATCTGTGGGAGTGTTTTGTGCAGAGTGGATAATTGGGTTACTTTGGAGGCATATGTGTTTTCAATTAACGATAAGAAATATGTAAAATGGGGTATGTCCTAGAGAACGAGGGATGTTGTTGCTTTACCTTTCTTTTCCTTGGAAGAAGCAGAAAGAAAAGTGAACTTAGTAATAATGAAAATAATAATGATGTGTGTTGTCTGCAGTTTCGCACAATAAAATCCTTGCACTCTATCAAACAAAAACAAATGACATCAATAACTTCGGTGGATATTTTCTTGTGTGAAGATTTCACTGTGTGGAAAGTTCTGCACAAAGGAGTAGATGAAAATACAAAACTCATAAACAATGAAACCTTTGCACAAAGTATGACCTCCACACAATGTCTGAAGCAAGGTTAATTCATCATATTATCATTAATTAATTACTTTGAAAAACAACTATGCATTGTTTAATACTAAAATTTCAGCAATAAAATCCTTTACTAAACTATTAGCAACAATATTGTATAATTCTAGCATTTCCTTTGCTGCTATTATGAACAACAAATATGCATTGTTTAATACTAAATTATTAGTAATAAAATCCTATAGTGAAAAGTACATCAAACCACACATTGAAATATTTATCTGTATAATGGACTTCTTCCGCACTTCCACACAAATGCCTGATTTGAAAAATATTCAGAAATACGAACATATACATTATTTACAACTAAAATATTGTTAATATAATCATAACATATGCATTTTTAATAATAAAATATATAATCAATTGAACAACAATAGTATGCGTTATTTTCAAGAAAAATATTAGTAATAATCTAAACATAAACAATATTATTGAGTAAATATGCATTATTTAATTCAAAACTATTAGCAATATAAGCCTTTCATGCTAAGTAGGGTGGTCCACATATTTAAAGATTCTTCTGCACAACAGAGTTCTTCTGTAGCTACGCACATATGCCTAGTCTAAAACATATTCAGAAATATGAACATAAACATTACTTATACTTAAAATATTGCAAATAATATCAGTGCTTTTCATAATAACAGATGATCACAAATAGCTACACATTTGCATGCCTTGTGAGCGTTGCCTATATCTTGGAAATCAACAAGCACTGAGAATGGGGGACGAACTCATAGGTGGCCTCTACGTGGAGCAAGACCTTCAATTACGAGGTGAAGAACTTCCTCCACAACACTATTGATGGGTTCATATTTGAAACCATCTTCATTTCCTATCCAATATGTATAAAAACATAACATACAAAGCTTAGAAGTTGAGCGAGGTGCTGGGTTTGGATATTTATCTATAACTTCTAGATATCAAGAAACTAGCTCTATAGTTTTGACTGTGTGGAAGATGAGGTATGTATGCCAATTTTTTAAATACATGGTTGTGTTAATCACAAAGGAAAATCACTAATGATTTAGGTTTTCAGATAAATGTTTAATGTTCAAAAGTTTGAAAAATAATTGATATTCTTCAAAATTTGGCTATAGAAGTTATTCTGAACTGTTAATATGCTTTCTTAACAGGGAAAAAGAATGACTATGTAAATTCATCCACGAACACGTGGCGTTCATTTTTATTTTTTATTTTTTAAAGGAAATGCATTAAACTTAAATATTCGTAACTCAACATTATATGTTATCCTATTATTATTATTATCATTACAATTTTTGTTATATACCAGTCCAACTATCTTAAGTGTCTAATACATATGTTTAATATTAATATGCTAACGTCAAAATAACGCTTACTAATTTTCATTATGCTACTTGTAGAAGCATTCTCCAGGTGTTCATCATGTAATCTTTTTTGCATACATGTTACAAACGCAAGTGAGAAGAGATGATTAGAAATATAATTCTTATCTAGGCTGTGCAATATTGTTCTCAGAATTGCAGACCGTAAGCAACTATCATTTAGAATGAAATTAAAAAACTTGTAGCATTAGTGACAACCATCTGGTAATGATGTACAAATTTTAAATACTATATGATGTGATAATACTAAGAAATGTTTGGACAAAATACATTACTAACATATATTTCTTATTTTTGAAGTACTTCCGTGCTATGGAATTATAAACTCTTATTTTTCTTATTTCTATATATTTGATCTAACTCATATCATTATAGAAGAAAAAATGAATACAAGCATAACAGATCTTGTTAAGGACAATCATAACTCTTCTAAGAGGCACGTTTCTATATTATTTATTGTACTTTGATTATATTTGCATTACACAACACAATTGTTGTTGTTGTTGTTATTGTTTTTTGTTTTTTGTTTCTTTTGTTGTGCATGCTCCCATTGCTTTAGTGCCATATTTTTTAGGGTAATATACCTAAAATATTTTTTTTTTTTAAATTTTCAGGAAACATATGACACTTAGAGATTCAGAGTCAAGACAATAATTACAAGGAAAAAGGTACTTTGACATTTCTATAATTCTTTTGTATTTTCTAAAACTAAAATCCATCTAGTATTTTTGTACATTAGTAATGAATTTCTTTATATCATTTTGTTTTCATTAGACAATTGTTACTTAGTTTCAATTATAGTGTTCTTTTAAGCAGTGGTTTTGGTGTAATATTTGTGAACGAGAAAACGTTATCGAATTTAAATGATGTCACAATAGACATGGACGATGGTGTGGAAATAGTGATGATCATTACCACATAAACAAATATTGCAATAAACAAAACAATTTCAATGAAAATTGTTGAATAAATAAATGCAAATATGTACTTTTGTGCAAAATCAATTAACTTTGTATCAATGTTTTCCTCTCTTCCTCTCTTTTTATTCATGTCTTTGTTTTTTTATTCTTTGCTTTCTTTTTTCTTAAAGAAAAACAAAAAAATTATTTAAATTCAATGGTTATAATTAGGAAAAAAAATGTGGATTAAATGTCATTTTTTATTGAAGTTATCAATATCAATATAACTGGAAAAATTTCCATGGCATTGTCTTGGTCAGATATCAATATTTTTGGACAAAATAAATAATTCAGAAGAAATACTCTGTGCAGACTTAACATATAACATTGCTTGTGCCAATATCATTAGTTGAACAACATGAGTCAAAGCTTATTTCAAATGCTAGTGTTTCTATTAAATATTTCAAAATTATTCCAAAGGATAAATATGATTGTGATGATTGTGAGAAAACTATTTTTCTAAATTGTTTAATGGTGCATAAAACATTTGTCTTATTTGTGCAAAGTACTAATTTCTTCAAAACACAACAATTCCAAATATTTCACACAATGAAAATGCCTTTCTAGTAGGAAAAATCGTAGCTATTGAGATTTCAACAACGTAAACAACAACGTTTATAAATTATGGTGTATAATTGTCGTCTCTCATGAAATTTTAATTTAAATCACAAGACACAATCCTACTCTACTACTCTGTGGAATTCAATTCACAATTTAGAACATCAATCACAAACATGCAAAGATAAATAACACACATGCATACAATATTTTTCCATGGGAAAGAAAGTGCTAAAAGCCCCTTATGCTTGCTTACATTAATCTGATGAATAGAGATGTATTACAATTGCTACCTCAGACTGAGCACAACTTGTAAGTGAATAACCTATCTCTCTGCTCACTATGAAGCTCTGACCCAAATGTAGTTAATTTATGTGTATGCTTGAGCCCCTATTTCCTTGCAAAATTGTTGAAAAAATTAGGCCCCTATTATTTAGGAATTTCCTCCAAAATTATTGCTCAATTCCCAAGGTTGATCATCTGATTGCATGCAACACTTGTGCACTCAAGAGTAACAACTGATGTTAGACAGCCTTGAAACATCCACCATAGTTTAGGAAATCAAATTATCTACATGCACTACTATTTTGGGTTGCTTGAACAATTAATTGGATGATCACTGAGTTAGACTGCTATCCCACTGCACAATTTACCTTCCACTAGTTCCCCCAATAGTTATAACAAGTTTAACTAAAAGAAACTTGAAATAACTGACCTTCAATTCTACAAATTAGCAATCACACATGCTTAACTAAACTCAAACTACTAAAACTTGAATTTACTGAGCTAACTGAGTGATAAGAGCCATGACACCTCAGTTAATTGCACCCAAGTTGTCTACTGATGTGGAAATTCAAATTATCTCAATTTGACCAAGGAAAAATAAAATTAATACTTTCTTGCTGCATTTTCAACACTCCCTCTCAACAAGAAAGGTATTATCAACCCCTATCCTACACCTTTTGAACTTGGACTTTACCTTTGACAAATCCTTTATCAAATTGTCAACATATTCCTTTGTCAGAATGTATTGTAGAAACATTATCCATCTATGCACACAATCCTGTCAATGATGACTACAGAAATCTATATGCTTGGACTGATCATGAAATAAGAGATTCTCTAAGAGCTTAATCTAGCTTTGATAATCACAATAGATCACCATTGGATCCATCATTTGACCAAACAGTCCCACAAGTATCTTTCTAATCTGGATGACCTCACATGTTTCTTGAATTGCAGCCATGTATTCTAATTTTTTTGAGTTGACCACCGTAGATATTTTCTTCCTGTTGTACATGGAAACCTATATCGAACCAACACTAAAAATTCCACCTGATGTACCCTTTCAATCATATGTAATCTATGTGAAATATGCATCTGTGAAGCCACATAAATTCACTCCCTCTGTCCATTTGTACCATAATCCATATGAATTAGTGCCTCTGAGGTACTATAGAACATGCTTAGTTTCCTTCGAGAATAATTTGGTCAGCCTAAACATAGCTTGGCTCAGTTGATTGACTCATAACACATATATAATCATGTGTTCACAAGATACGTTACTGAATGCTCTAGTTATCAATAAATTGGTAGCATTCACCTCTTCACTTGAAGTGGCATCCTCCTTCCTCTAGTTGGTTGTTATATGTGTCTCCATGGTTTTGCAGCTCTTCATGTGAAATCTTTGTAGTATCTCATTTTCATACTTTCCTTGATATGCAAATAGTTCACCATCATCTTTCCATACATCCAACCGGAGGAAGTAGTGCATGAGACCCATGTCCTTCATTTCAAATTCCCTTGCAAGGTCCTCCTTGCAAGGTTCAATCAACTGCTCATAACTAGTTAAAATCAAATAATAAACATATAAGACAATAATATGCAATTTGACATCAACCAAGATATGATATATGTTTGCATCTGCTTCACTTTTGGTGAATCCCAAATTGGTGAGATAACTGTCGATCATAGTGTACCAAGCACAAGGTGCTTGTTTGAGACTGTACAATGCTTGCTTGAATCTGCACACATGAGACTCCTAATAAATATATCAAAGCCTTTTGATTTCTTGATGCACATATCCTCCTCAATAACTCCATTGATAAATGTTGTTTTTACATCCATCTAGTGTATCTTCCACCCCCCTATGCAGCCAGTGCAAGATTTGATTTAATGGATGAGTACCTTGATATAGGAGCAAAATTATCCTCATAGTCAACTCCCTCAACTTGAGAGAATCCTTTGGCCACAAATATGGCCTTATTCTTCTCTATGACTTTGTCTATTGCATGCTTTACTTTGAAGATCCATCTCGAACCCATTAGTGATTTATCTGCTGGTCTTGGGACCAATTCCCAAACACTGTTCTTTATAATGGATTCATAATCCTCTACCATTCCATCAATCCAAACATATTTCTCTAATTATTACTTGAAAGAGGATGGCTATGTCTTTACAAGCTCGGTCATTAGAGCCATGTCTGTACATCTTAGGAGACCTCCTTTACGTGCGCAAATTTGAGGGAGCTCCCCCATTCTCCCTCGCATCATGCACAAGTATATAAACTTCCTTGGCTGTTTTTCTGCCTTCTATGGATGGTTCTGATTGAGTGGGTGTCTCCACTCTCTGATCCATAATTTGTGGTGTCTCCACAACTTCCTGAGGATCCTCCTTCGCAGCTAAAAGCTCCTCTTTTGTTGGTATCTAAAGCTCCCTCTCAAGAGAGCACGACATCGCTTTCTCCTCATCAAACCTTACATCCATTCACATAACTATCATTCTGAGGGATGGAAAGTACACACGATAGTTGTTAGGAGTTTTTGCGTAACCCACAGATACTCCCAAATCCATTTTTGGCTGAAGCTTCTTCCTTGATTATTTGGAGACATGACAGTACACAGAGGCTCCAAAAATCCTGAAGTGTGACAAATTTGGCTTTCTCCCCGTGAAATATTCCCCTGGTGTAATCATAACAAGATTTTTAAAAGGACTTTGGTCCTACAACTATATTTTTTTTTTACATTCACTTTTCCACAAATGCAGTGGTAGGCCTTGGTCATGTAGCATAGCTCTCACAGTTCCAACAATGTTGCGGTTCTTTCTCATAGCTACCCCATTCTGCGGCGGGTTGTGGGGTGAGTTCTTCTTTCTTATACTAACTTATTTTGCATATAAATCCTTGAATTCATTCAAAACATACTCACCTCCATTATCAATCCTGAGAGTCTTCACCTTCTTGTTGGTCTCTTTATTAACTAGTTCCTTGAATTCTACAAACTTTGACAATGTCTCATCTTTCTTCTGCATGAAGAAGATCTAACACTTCCTTGATAAATCATCAAAAAACATAACATAGTACTTATGCCTGGTAGTGTACGCTATCAAGAAAGTTCCACAAACATCAGAGTGGACTCTTTCAAAAACTGCATATGCTTTTCTTTCTCGATCATGGAATGTGGATTTCACATATTTCCCCAAGGTATAAGCCTTATAAACATCTTGTTTCTCAAGTTCTTGTTTCCAAATCCTGGTGTTTATTTGTTGCATAATATTTAAGATGCCATGATGCAAATGGCCAAGTCTTTTGTGCCACATTTCACCGACATCACGGCTTTCCACTTTCTCTACCTTTCTACTTAATGCAACACAATCTTCCACATCCAACTTGTACATGTTCTTCATATGAAACTTGATCTTCTTCACCTCTCTAGTGGCTATGTGTCTCAATAATTAATTCCCTTTGTTGAATATCACGTCATAACCATGGTCTTCCAAAACTGTTACAAAGATGAGATCTTCTTTAGGCCTGGAACAAACATGACATCCTTGAGTTTGAGAGGGGATCCCGACTACCTCTGAAAGGTGACTGTATTTATTCCAGTCATGTTGTACCTTTCATCGTCCCTCAGCTCAATATGCATTTGCATATCTTTCACTTATAGGTCACTAAAAAACTCTTGAAATCCTTTCATTCGGAACGAGGCACCAGAGTCCAAGTACAACATGCTTCCCATCACTATGTTGGCCATACATGCGATAAGGGTGAAGTCAAGCTCAAACTGCAAAGCCAAGGCTTCACCTAATGCTCCTCCTTATTTCTTCTTGCTTGAATTTAGGTGTGGACACTTCGTGGCATAATTCCCAAATTCATGACAATTGAAGCATTTTACTTTGGACAATTATTTCTTGTTCCCCCTTAGCTGGATTCTAGTTTGGTTTGAGATTTCTTTCCTTTTCACTTTTGTCCCTTTCCAACCAATGCAAATTTTTCTTTATCCTCTCCCTTGGATGGAGTTACATCTATGGTATTCCACCTTAATTCCTCCTGTACCAAATTAGACGATAAGTGTTCAAAATTTCATATTTTCTCCCTCCCGTTCATCGAATATTGGTAGCTATGCCATCTCTTGAGAAAGGCTAGGCTTACCAAGTCACATTTTTCAACATTAACACCAACCCCACTAAGTTCATCATTAACTTGTGTAAATCTACTTAAGTACTGGGGGATAGTGTCATTCTTCTACATCTTCATATTTTGAAGTTTATCCTTTAGTGCCAATTTGCTATGGTCATTGTTATTCTCGAACAATTCTATCACTGCCTTCCATATTGAAGAAAGAGATTCTTTCCCATGGATATTTGAAACTATGTCGTCTCTCACTCCTATAATTATTCTCCTCGCCTTGGCTACATCTTTCTTCCATTGGGCTAGGTTCTTCGCATTAGATTCCACTAATTTTGGAATATATTTCTTGATGTATTATACCAAGCCATTATTATCAAGCACTACCTCCATGTGATCCTTCCATGCAATTAAATTACAATTGCCTTCCAAGGCATACTCTAGTCTCAGCCCATTGAAAATCATTTCCCAACTCTGAAGAGATCCTGCTACACTGAACTGCAAATTATAACCTCCTGAGAAACAACTTCAAAATTCATGTTCTAATGCGAATCCCGCTCTGATACCATGTAGAAATTATGGTGTATAATTGTAACTTCTCATAAAATTTTAATCTAAATCACAAGACATGGTCCTACTCTACTTCTATACCAAATTCAATTCACAATTTAGAACATCAATAAAAAACATGCATAAAATAACACACATGCACAAAATATTTTTCTTGGGGAAATAAACTGCTAAAAACCCCTTATTCCTGCTTAAATTAATATGATTAATAGAGATTTATTAAAATTTCTTGCTCAGACTGAGCACATCCTACAATTGAATAACCTATCTCTATGCTCATTGAGAAACTTTGACCCACAATTAGTCAATTTATGCCTCTTCTTAAGCCCCTATTTCCTTACACAATTCTTGAGGAAATTAGGCCCCTATTATTTAGGAAATTCCTCCAAAATGATTGTATAATTCTGAAGGTTGATCATATGATTGCATGCAACACCTGTACACTCAAGACTAGTCTAAAACTAATGTTAAAAAACCTTGGAATCTCCACCACAGTTGGCGAACTTGAATTCTCTGCATGCACTAGCTATTTTGTGTTGATTTATCAGTTATTTGGATGATCATTGAGTTAGATTGTTTTCCTACTGCATAACTGACCTTTCACTAGTTCCTCCAACAATTAGAACTAGTTTAACTGAAAACAACTTGAAATAACTGACCTTGATTGCTACAAATTAGCAATCACACATTCTTAACTGAAATCTAGCTCCTCTAACCTGAATTTACTGAGATCACTAAGTGACAAGAGCCATGTCACCTCAGTTAAGTTCAACCCACTTTTCTGTTGATATGGAAATTCGATTTTTCTCAAATTTGCCAAGGAAAAATTAAATTGATACTTTCTTATTGCATTTTTCAACATAATGCCTGGAAATCAAAGATGAGAATGGAGAATAGGACAGAGTTACAACAAGATTTTTTTTATTTAAAATTTTTATTGTTATGAAGTTCATTGAAATAAAAAATGGCACGTATATGTAGGTCTGTATATTTCACTGTTTGGGGAAAAAATAATTCATCATCTATTTTACGGTTTTCATGTAATGTTTTACAAATGTTTCATATGTGTCAGGTTCAAGTACATCATAAAAGTGTTTCAGAATGTATTATAATTCAAATAGATCTGCATCAAAACGTTTTTTCCTGTGATATTGCTAAAAAATATAGTTAGGAAACAAGAAAAAGTTTTTTGTACATCACTGTCAACATTCATTTGAGCAGTCAATACATGAAAAAAATTGATAATATAAGAAAGCTACTTTCCTCGCCAAGTGGAATATGCACAATAAGATATATCATATTGTTTAAATAGACTTGGATAAAGAAGAAAAAATAAGAAAACATTTGATTTCGTGTTACTATGTTTCAATTTTCTATATTAATTATATAAGATTTTCAAGGATATTTGAAAGTGGTTAGCATATACATAATGCCATTCAAATTGTATGCACAAAATGAACTAGTCCAATCAAAACTTCTAGAAATATAAATACAGATATACTTTATTGCACTTCTTGCAAAAAACACTCTGACTTTCTTTATTTTCATTGTGTAAATTGCATCATATATCCAATTGATAGGACTAAAAGATAGTGTATTCTGAGGGGCGTTGAAATGGAAAAAAGTATTACCTACACTACGAGAAATTACCTATGACCAATCCTATTCAGGAAAAATAGATGCTATTGAAATATTTAACAACTTCGAAATACATGGAATATTTATGATATACCATCAAAACATAGTTGTATGTATACAGTGACAGGTTTCTTTGTTTACGTTGTTAAGAAATTAGGAACCAACATAGTGTTCACTCGTTGCATTTCCATACATCCTAATATCTCTTTCGTTTTATTCGACATTTTTGATCTATTTTTTCATTATCAATCAATATATGATACCCATGCAAATACGATTAGCAATCTACTCATCATGTAAAACAAGATGTTTTTTTCTATCAATGGAAATGTTACTATGACATTGGACATAAATGTATTCCAGTGAACTATCTTTTTTGTTCCTGCTCTATGTTTTGTATTATGCTATGTCATTTTTTATTTTTTATTCTTGGCCACCATTATTGTTTTTTGCATTGTTTTCTTGATTTATCAAATTTGCAAGTTCTATAACTACTTAGGCTCAGTGAAAGTACTTTATTAAGTATTTGTTTCCTATTTAATTAGTTATTCCATACAATATTTAAACAAATATCCAAATAACTCGTTATATAAAGCTCAAACGATTTTCTAAACCTATATAACTTATAAAATATATTACATTTACACATAGATCTATAATCTAGAATAGTCTGATATGTTTCATTGCACCAACTATGTCGATAATATTACAATACATAGCCTGTAGCATACACTGAATTTTAAAAATCTATTTTGCAAATAGAAAAAAAACTTATAACACTTTCTCTATTAATTAACCATTGTTTCTGGGAATTAATGATTATACTGATTATGTTATCAGAATCGAGAACTGATTCATCTATTCATGATTTGCAATAACTCTTCTGATAATGTTCTTACATTATCTAGTTCATCTTCAAGACGCATAAGCATTAGCCAAAGTTTTAGTATTTGATGCATTAACATTAAAATATCTTTGCTAAGAATTAAGATATATTTGTTGAGCATTAAAATATCTTCGCTTCCTGCTTGTACATCTTTCTATGTATCCCTACCATTGTTCCTTTGAGCCATTTCTTTAGTGTTAGTAACAAATGCAAAAAATAATAGACAAATTATAAAGTAATACCTTAAAATACTTAATAGTTTGAGAAAAAAAATGAACATTGACAAATTGTTTTTACAAGCAACAAGCATATATATATATATATATATAAATATATATATATATATAATGTGTAAGAGGAAATAAGTCATCTAAATCATGAGTTGACATTTAAGTTCTGAAATGACATTTAACTACGATCGATTTCAACTATAACCATTAACTAGTAATCATTATCAATGTGGATAGTAATAATTCGCCTGATATTTAATAATAAAAGACTATTGTAAAATGTATTACTTTGAATCATATACAATTTACATAAATTCCAATTTGACATAGTGTAATTGACACGATTATGTTTCATGATTGATTCACTTACATGATATAGAAATCAGTGTCAATATAGTATTTTTATTAAAATCATAAATCACATTCTATTTTCATTAACTAACACATATCTAGTAGATTTAATATGTAGAATTTCCATCCTATTGACCAACTTTTACTTTGCAAAAGCAATTTCGAAACCTAGATGTTAATTCGCCACTTGAATGTCTTTTTTCCTTTCTCGCATTATGCAAATATTAAATGAACTTTGTTTACTGAAATAAGTAATGTGCCTCATTTATGCCTTACTGCCACTTCCAACTACCCAGACAGAATATACAATAATCATGTAATAAAATATTCTATAAACGCTAATGTTATACTACACAAATAATGATTATAATATGTGATATCAAATTTGATAAATGAAAACTGATATTACATGTTAGCTTTGAACTTGTTCACTGCCAAACTCAACACTTATGTATCAGCTCTGAGAAAAAAATCTACACATTTTTTTAATGTGAAATACGAGCATTTGTAGAATCAAATCTTGAAAGAATCCTTCGTGAAATAGACCACCACATAACCATAAATAAATCTTATGTTCAATGATATCAAACTGATGATATTTGACAATATAGAGATACACATTACTTATAATTAAAATATTGCAAAAAACAAATACGAAATATTTAATACTAAAATATTAGCTATAAAAAACATTATTTATAATCAAAATAATCTCAATAATATCATATCAGTTCACCGCTTGTCTCGGTGTTATAGTAAACAACAAATATAAATTCCTTCAATGCGAAGTCCAAAAATACATAGATCCACACAATGAAAACATGAAAGCTTTCTCATTACAAATAACCATAAGAAAACCTTCTGCTCAATCTTCCAATCACTAATGTCATTACAAGTTCTTTGCATTCCAGAATGATCCAACCTTCATTCAATTGGGTAGTGATATTCAAAAATACGAAATTTTTCATAATTTATAACTAAAATATTGCGAACAACAAATATGCATTATTCAATACTAATAACATTACTAATAACATCATACCAATAACATTATTTTAGGAACTTGAATTCAACTCAATATTTCCAAGCTCACTTCTTATTAGTAGTACCTACACAACATAGTCCTCGACATTCACATTGCCATTGTGTGCAAGTTCATTGTGCACAACTCATTGTGTCGACCTCCGCACATCAATATTTCATATGATGATTAATTTTTATAATGCTATTATATAATTACAAGGAAAATCATAAATAAATGTACAATCTTGATGCTTGTAATGATTAACCATTAATACATATTAATTGTTGACAAAAATACTGAGAGGGGGGGGGGGTGAATCAGTATTATCTAATTCTTTTACCAAATCTTTCTTATTTATACTCTGAATTATTTTTGCATACCAATACCATAAATAATGAGCATGAACAAAAAAATCAGACAGTCACATCAAAGAACACCAGATATAAGGTGGAAACCCAATGTGGGTGAAAACCACCTGCTGCAATATGTCTCTATCTTCTTTCAAATTAGAAACTCCTTTTACAATGGTCTTGTACTCGTGCAGTCCTTTACCAGTACGCAGGCTGCAACCTACAGAGAGCTACAACTCTCTCTCGTTTTCCAGTCTCTCCTGAAAGGGAGCTACAACCCCCTACTTCTTTTCAAGGACCACTTTTCATAAATTTTCAAACTGGATCCATATACATCAAATGATCATCAAGTACATGTAAATTATACAGACAGCTGTAATAACCAGATCAACAATAACAGAACAGAAACCAGAACATCTTATCAACAGAAAAATTCAACCAACAGAAGATCTTAAATCAGATACGCAGCTTTCCTTTTACTGGCCTGCGTTGCTACGCACTTCAGCCTCTGTCTCACTGCGTATACCCGCAGAGCCTTTTCTGCTGAACTGCGTGCCCACACACTTCTCCTTTCAATGATCTGCGTACAGTACGCACCCAATTGCACTATCGCGCCGCGTACTTTCACAGAAGGTACGCACCCAAGAGAATAAACGCGCCGCGTGCTGCTACAGAAAGCACGCACCTGAACCACTGTCGCCATGCGTACCCACGCACTGAACCTTCGGCGCCCCTGCGCACCCACGCACTGAACCTTCGGTGGTCCTGCGTACCCACGCACTAAACCTTCGGCACCCCTGCGCACCCACGCACTCAACCTTCGGCGCCCCTGCGTACCTCGACCTAGGGCTGAAATAAAGTCAGATGCTCAGATCTGAACTTGC
This sequence comes from Pinus taeda, assembly GCA_000404065.3. Taxonomy (NCBI): domain Eukaryota; kingdom Viridiplantae; phylum Streptophyta; class Pinopsida; order Pinales; family Pinaceae; genus Pinus; species Pinus taeda. The sequence continues at coordinate 22,424 of APFE031202046.1, forward strand.
ACTCAAGAGATCACCCTTCGCAGATTCGCCTCTAACTTCTCCTTTATAGATCAATCTTTTAAGACCAAGAACCCAAATAAATCCGATATTAAGATATTCAATCACTAAAGATGCTCAAGCCAAATGATCTCCTTTGCTTTATATAGGCAAGCTCTTCCTCAAATCAAGGATCATGGGGCTCAATAATAATAATAAAATAAACAATACCATGGGCCAAAACCATGATAACCCAATACCGTTGGCTAAATACCATGAGAAACCCCACGTGTGGGCGCTTAACTGCCTTGGAATGTGTGCACTGGGGTACGCACCCCATGAATGGGTGACCCGCGTATTTGGACGCGGTCCCTGCACGGTATAGCTGCGGGTACGCACCTCCTGAACTGTTCTACTGCGTACTTCTTTATTTTTCATCAAAAATGAGAGCCATGCCATGGGTGTTGCCATCAAGTACAATATCTGAAACATATAATCATACCAGAACCATAATGCCAACACTAATGTGTTTAGTAATGCTAATTTATTTGTGGCTACCTGAGGAAAATATACATTTGAGAGATGGCCATGCACATTGGTCCCTATAATATGAAAAGTGGCTTGAATAAGATTATGATTGGCATGGAAGTTAGTGAGCAAAATAGCATGTGTGTTCCATGCTATTGCTAATCCTCCTGAAGCCCCCGAGGCATCAACTGCTACTGAATGGCTCCCTAGCCAGGATTTTGAGAGGATGGTACCAAGTGTACTACTGCTACATTTTGTTTCTTGCATGAAGAAAATCTGCGGTTTCTCCTGCTGTATCATGTTCTTGATCATTCTGTACTTCACTGGGCTGTTTAACCCTCTTAAATTCCATGAAATGAGCTTCATGAGTCAATATTGGGTTTTGGCTGGTAGTATTTTGTTAACTTGGAATATCTTCCTGATTCCACCAACATTTCCCCTATTATGATGGTTCTTTGCAGATCTGTCTTTCTTCCTCGCTTCTTGGTATCTTTGAGAAGGTTTTTCCCATCTCATTGACTCCCTGGTTGTATCCCTAATGTTCGCTGCTAATGTGCTCTTGAAAGGATTACCTCCAAATTCTCTAACTGCCTTTTCGGGACTTTTTTCAAAGTCTTTCTTCCTGCATGCTTGCTTAAGGCTAAATATATCTAGATCCCCAATGTCAATACTCTCTGGTTCCTCTTCCATATGTTTGGGTTCACTGTTTTCCACTGCTAAGTCATTTGTGTGGATTGATTCTTGGATTAAGTTTTCAATTTCTGTAACGACCCATTTAATATAAGTCTAAACTTTAAAAATAAATATAAGTTAAGTTTTATAAATATAAAGTTGAAACCTTATAATATATAAAGTTTAATTTCATAAAAAAATTAAAGTATATAATAAATAAATAAACATAAAATAAACTTTATAATAAATATAAAAGAATTGAATTATATAAAAATAAAACATAAAATTTCATAAAGGTAATTAACATTATGAAGTTATACGTATGATCATCCTAAAAGCTATAAATACCTTATGACCGTAGAAATCAGGGGATTTTTTCACCGCTTATAAAGGATTATGACTCACACTCATGAAAGATAGTTGTCACCACGATGGAGAACGGTGGAATCGTTGGTGAGCAGGGCGGTCACCGCCACGGAGAGCTACATATAGAGGTAGGCGGAATTTTAGAAGGGGGGAAAAAACACAGAGGAGGACAGAGGGCAGAGAAAGATCGAGAACGAGAGCTTTGATTGACCTGAGGTTCTGGGCACGGGGGCAGTAAGCTTCACAGAAGCTTGCTGGATTGGTTGGGAGGAATTGGTTTCCCAATAATCGAATCGGCTTCAACAGAGGAGAACAGGAGCAGGCAACAGATCAGTCGACAACAATTCAGGTAGGTATTCATTATTTATTTCGGTTCTTGTATTTCAGTTATTTGGTCTTTACAATTTCCATTCCATTTGGAAGCATTTTAGTTTCCTTGTTGGGACTGTCTATTGGGCTTGCCATGTTTACGAGTGACTTCATGCTTTGCCTGATTTCTGAGGTGTGGATTAGCAAATGAGACGGGTATATCTTTAGCATGGATTGGGGATTCAGAATCGTCCAAGGTTGGATGAGCAAGGATGTCAAAGCTATTGTTAGTTGATGGATTAGATGAGTTCGTTGCAGGATTTCTGAGGTTTGAAGTGGGTTTTTTGTGGTGCTTTTTCTGGGAATTTATTTTGGTGAACCCTTTCGAGTCCAGTTTTTCTGAGTAGTTGTTGGATTTGGTGGTAGCATTGAGGGGGCAATCACGGAAAAAATGTCCATGAGCATGACATTTCCTGCATCTGAATGGAACATGTTCATAATCTATGGGCTGAATCCATTCAAAATCATCATGGTAGAGACTTACATAATCCGGAAGTGCTTTGTTTAGATGCATGTAGACACAAATGCGAGCATAGGAGGTATACCTTCTGAGTTTCGTTTTTTCTGCCACCTTTACGAAATTTCCCAGTCCATTTCCAATGTCTTGCAATGATTCTCCATCCCAGTACTCCAAAGGTAAGGAATACAGACGAATCCAGACCAGCGCCCAGCTGAAATCCTCTTTGTCTGGATTGAATCTTTCGATCCAGTCTCTTAGATACAAGCCCACTGAGTTGAAGAAATAGGGGCCGCTGTCTAGTATCCTATTATGATCTTCTAAGCAGTTGAAGATAGCTGTAAAGAAACCTTTGGGATCAAGTTGCAAGGTGACATGCCCTTTAGGTTTCCATTTGGCCGCGATCCATCCTTACAGGGCTTTCTATGTCGGCCAGAAGCCAATGAATTTCCCTATAAGAGCGTGGTCCTTCATAAATTGGATCTTTGTATTGATCCGATGCGCCGACTGTTCTATCTTGGGTCGTTCTGCTGCAATAGGTTTGCATGTAGCAGAAGTCGCTTTGGGGGTTTCGCTATTCAAAGTGGGATCCCCTTGCTGTTGTTTCTGAGGCCTTGCCTTCGTATCCGGTGAAGCTTTGTTTTCCTTTTGTGCTGTTGGGTCGTTCTGTGCTTCAGTACTGTCAGTCTACATCTTTTCTAGAGCCCTTTCATCTTCATTTGGAGTGTGAATCTCATTTCTTCCAATAGGGGGAGGTGCAGAGTCCCCCCCCCCAGAAGGGGATCCATTCCAATGTTCCTTGCTGACGATGTTCATTGTCGCTAGAGAGTCTGATTTGTTACAGTGTGGTGATGTACAGAAGAATTCAGAGGCGATAGAGTTTGCCAGAAACCCTAGGTGGCCATGAATCGCTGGAGCTCATAACATGATGATGTTCTAAAAACTATAATTATTAATAAAACATTTCGATTTGAATGAATTACATAAAAATAAAAGTAAAATCAAATAAAATAAATATTTTTATAATTAATTATAATTGATAATTAATAATTAAATAAGCCTAGATCCATATTAACTCCGGATCTACAAAAGCTCTTTTCACTATAAAAGACGTTTTCACCTCAAGGGATTTGATTCCTTTTGGTGCTTGGAAGATCTAGATTTAAGATAGATCTAGGTTGGTTTATATAAAGATGTGAAATTTATATAATATAAATAGTATTATTAAGAACCAATATAGATACATCTTAACTAAGGATCTACCAAGCGATGAGAGGAATCAAATCTCTCAAGGTGTAAACCTTTCTTGAAGTTTTGCATTAAAAAATAAGTTTGCATCTTCAGAGATTTGGTCCCTCTTAGCTCTTGGTAGCTTCAAAGTTAAGATGAATCTATGCTAATTTTACTATGGTGTAAGAGTTTTTAGAATGAGAGTATTGGAAACATGGATAATAATGTCTAGGATGGTTAAAAGTTTTATTCAATTTCATATTATATACAAAGAAATATAAAAACATATTATAAATTAATATTATTTCAAATAACCCATAGAGCTTTGAATCGATGGTGAATTTATATAATGTTAAGGCACTCATGCATAAAGGTCATCTATTCAAATCCCTTATGGGTGTTGAACCACCATATATATAAAGGTCACCTATTCAAATCCCTTATGGGTGTTGACCCACCATATATATATATTCACCATCGATTCAAAGCTCTATGGGTTATTTGAAATAATATTAATTTATAATATGTCTCTCTCTCTCTCTCTCTATATATATATATATATATTATTTTAAACAAATTGAACATCACTAACTATATTAACACATTAAATTCTATGTTCAATATCTATAAAGTATTGATTTCAAATCTTTCGAGGTGCAAATCATTCCTCAAGTTTCACATTGAAAAAAAAATTGCATCTTGAGAGATTCGATCCCTCTCGGTGCTTGGTAGATCCAGAGTTAAGATAGATCTATGTTGGTTTTACTATGGTGTAAGAGTTCTTAGAATGATAGAAAATTGAAAATGTGGATAATAATGTCTAGAATGGTCATACTTTTTATTCAAATTTATAGTATATAAAAAAATAATATATAAACATATTTATAAATTAATATATTTCAAATAACCCATAGAGCTTTGAATGATGGTGAATTTGTATAATGTTAAGGCACTCATGCATAAAGGTCACCTATTCAAATCCCTTATCGATGTTGACCCACCACCCACACACAAATATATATATATATATATAATATATATATTATTTCAAAACAAATTGAACATCACTAATTATATTAATACATTAAATTCTATGTTCAATATTTATAAAGTATTGATTTCGAATTTCTCGAGGTGCAAACCATTCTTCAAGTTTCACATTGAAAAAAAAATTGCATCTTGAGAGATTCGATCCCTCTCGGTGCTTAGTAGATCCAGAGTTAAAATGGATCTATGGTGGTTTTACTATGGTGTAAGAGTTTTTAGAATGAGAGAATATTGAAAATGTGGATAATAATGTTTAGAATCATCATAATTTTTATTCAAATTTATAATATATAAAAAAATAATATATAAACATATTTTAAATTAATATTATTTCAAATAGTCAATTAGGTTTATCGAGAGTGATTCATAGGAATGACTAGGATCCTTCCCACCCAAGTTCAATTACAACAAGTGACAAGCTATATTTATAAAAAAAAGACCACTAGACTTTTAAATAGATAATGAATGGGCATGATATTAAGACACTCCATGCATAAAGGTGACATATTCAAATCTTTGTGGCTGTTTACCCACCATATATGTGTGAGACATTATTAACTATATTAAATTCTATGTTCAATATCATTAAAGTATCAATTTCAAATAGAGATTTAGTCCCGGTGGTAAGTTTAGTTGATACCTCAAGTAAGAATGAATATGAGGAGCTGGAGCGGAGGAGGACGAGCTGGAGCGGGGAGGGGTTCCTGTGGCACGTTGCAGGGGTTTCTGCGGACGCAGAGGAGGGGCTTCTGTATACAGAGGAACATGGCGTGCAGCGGAACGGGTTTCTGAAGCTTGTGAACAAGGGTTCTGAGGAGCTGGAGCGGAGGAGGTCGACCTGGAGCGGAGGAGCCGGAGCTGTGTTTGTAGGTTTTACAGGGGCGGAACGCATCGGGTTTCTGTAGAGTGCGAACAAGGGATCTGAGGAGCTGGAGCGGAGGAGGACGAGCTGGAGCGGGCGAGGGGTTCCTGTGGCACGTTGCAGGGGTTTTTGCGGACACGGAGGAGGGGCTTCTGTATACAACGGAACATGGCGTGCAGCGGAACGGGTTTCTGAAGCTTGTGAACTAGGGTTCTGAGGAGCTGGAGCGGAGGAGGTCGACCTGGAGCGAAGGAGCCGGAGCTGTGTTTGCAGGTTTACAGGGGCGGACCGCATTGGGTTTCTGTAGAGTGCGAACAAGGGATCTGAGGAGCTGGAGCGGAGGAGGAAGAGCTGGAGCGGGGGAGGGGTTCCTGTGGCACGTTGCAGGGGTTTCTGAGGACGCGGAGGAGGGGTCTCTGTGGCGCGGAGCAGGGGTCTCTGTGGCGCGGAGCAGGGGTTTTTTGTGGCTCGTTGTAGGGGTACCTGAGGACGCGTTCAGGAGTGTTGACTTTTTCGGAGGGGGTCGTGCAGGATCGCGACAGAGGAGGAGGCAAATAGCTGCGCTTGTAGCAAGGGAGGAGGGCGTGCTCGTTTGCGTCAGAAGAGGATCGAAGTTTTAGAGGAGGGCAACAGGCGTGAACAGAAGGGCGCCTAGGTGCGGCAAGGCGTGCAGCGGGGGAGCAAGGGCTTGAAAGGATGGTATTCAGGAGCGGCGAAGGGGCGCTGTAGCGGGGCCTCTTCCGGCACACTCCGCGTTTCTGCTTCTGGTTTTGTTTTTCTGAGCGGGGGCGAGGTGGCTTCCTTTGCCGCGCCTCTGCCCCCGGTGATTGCCGCTGCTCCGATGGGTTTTCACCTTCTCGGATGCAGTCTGGTTTGTTCCTGGCCAAGGCATATCCTTTGGAGCGTTAAGGGAATAGTGGTGCCTGCCCTGTTTCGTGCCGCTTCTATGGATGTATCCGTTGGTCTTTGCTGCTGGCAGCTGCAGATGTTTGGATCAGCATTTCTATTCTTTGTTTTTCGTCTTTTTCTGGTGGAGCGTCTTTTTCGGGTGGAGAGTTTGAGGGGGCGGGGTTGGGGTGGCCTCTGTTGATGCTCCCATACCTCGTTTCGTGCCTCTCCTTCCTCATTGGGCGGACAGAACTTGCTGCTCTTTCTTCTGCTGCATATATGCTTGTTTTCATGGTGCCTTTCTGCACCATTTGGATGGTTTGCCTTGTCTGGGGCAATATTTGGCCTTTCTGGGCTTTATTTGGGATCTGTATTTGCATTATTGCATGTGGCTTGATCCATGATTCTGCATATGCTTCATACATATGCTCTATGTAATCCTCTTATATGAATGTTTCGGCATATGCTTCATGCATTTGCCCTATGTAACTTTCCTATATGAATATATTACGCTTTTTTTCTTCTAAAAAAAAAGTATCAATTTCAAATTATATTAAAATTTACAATTAGATCTTTATATTTTTTGAACAAATCACAAATTTAATTCCAAGTGACATATAACTTTCATATTTTGGTATTAATGTGGACCGTACAGACCAAAATTTCAATGTTTCTTTTTTTAAAGTTTTCTAATGTAAACATTAGATTTTGGCTTTCCCACGTGTTGACATCCCCATGCCGCCACCACCAAGGCTACAGAGCCCAAGGCGGGACGTTGGCAACGGGGTCTTGTTGTGGTGAGGGAAGGGTCCTTCGTTCCTGTACTCATTTAATCCTTGCAATAATGAAGGTTCCTTCGTTCTTGTACTTATTAGGCATAGGCTTTCTTTTGAAAGAGATTTTTATTATCTTTTTCTTTCTAGGGTTAGACACTTGGCATTTTTCTTCAACAACAGCCAAATTGATATCTTGGTATTTTGCATCTTGCAGTTTCGCATTTGTTAATGACATTGTGTGCGCTGTTAATACGTGGATTGTGGAACGTGTGCCCAACCTACGTGTGGTGCGCTTGCCATTCTAACATGTTTGTTTGTCTTTTGCAGATTTGTTTGTCCAGTGTGCTCCAAATCTGTCTGTGATATGTCTAAATTGTGGGAGAAACTTGACCGACAGGTAGATATTTTCGACAAGATGAACATCTTGAAGTCATCTCGCAATGGGTTGTATAACGAGTAGCTTATTATATGTGTTTTTGCTAATTTTGATTTCTCATATTTGAAATTTTCTTTCGTCCAATGGCAATTGATTTTTTAAGTTTCTTGAGTGGATTCTGATATTTTTTTTTGTCATGTAGGTTGCTTTGACTCCAATGCCTAAAGCTTACCAAAACAAAATGGTAAGTTGTCTGATGTTAATGTGGTATAATTTGGAGGGATATTTTAGAGCCCATTAGTAGCGTGAGAGAAAATACCTCACCACTTTCTTGTTTTTTTGTCATGTAGGTTGCTTTGACTCCAATGCCTAAAGCTTACCAAAACAAAATGGTAAGTTGTCTGATGTTAATGTGGTATAATTTGGAGGCATATTTTAGAGCCCATTAGTAGCGTGAGAGAAAATACCTCACCACTTTCTTGTCGGTCATTTGAGCAGGTTTGGATCTTATGCAATGACTGTGAGTAACTTCTGAAGTAAATTTTCACATTGTTGCACACAAGTGTCAAAGTTGCAATTCTTATAACACCCAACAGACCAGGGGAGGTCCTTCTGAAGTAAATTTTCACATTGTTGCACACAAGTGTCAAAGTTGCAATTCTTATAAAACCAACAGACCAAGGGAGGTCCTTCTGCAAGTTCATGTAGATCATGTAGATCTTATCTTTGATATTCTCAAATGTTCAGATTCATGTATCCCTCTTTACCACTTGTAAAGTTGCCTTAACACTGCTTATGTGGCATGAAAAACAGCTGTATTGCAAATTGCTATGCAGTGGCATTACTGTAAGATTTCATTGTAACCGCTGAGTTTTTGTGGCACTACTCTACGGTTGTTAACATCATAACAGAGTTGATGCTCTGTGCCCACTTCAACAAAGACCACAAGAAGGGAAATTCTTTATCCTGCAGCTCTCACACCACGACAAAACAAGTATCAAATTCTGTTTTTGCAAATCTGCAGATCATGAATTACAATGGAATGAAGGTCTCTTTTTCTGTATGTGACTTTAGTCTGACCAGATACGTGCAGGATTTAATTTCCTGTGAAATGAAGATGTATTTTCCCTTTTGGAATGGCATGTTATTTTTCAAGCAATTTACTGCTGCTCCCACGGCCGGAGGTGTGAAGAAGCGTCATAGATATCGTCCCGAAACAGTTGCTCTTCGGTATGTACACGCAGTTTAAATTTGCTTCGGATTCTATCGATATGTTTACAATGTTTTCTTTATAGTATATGTATCTTATTGCAAATTGTTTCATCGACTGAACAGAGAAATTCGAAAGTATCAGAAGAGCACAGAGTTGCTAATTCGGAAGCTGCCATTTCAAAGGCTTGTGAGGGAAATTGCCCAGCACTTCAACGTAACGTGTCACCTTTCTCGTTAAAATGTTAGCTTAATTGGCGACCCATTTAAATGAATTGCTTGGTACTCTGTTCTGGCAGTGGTACTTGTCTAATTATTTTGTTTAATGGTGTTCAGACGGATCTGCGATTCCAGAGTCATGCTGTCTTGGCACTTCAGAAGGCTGCAAAGGCCTATCTTGTCGGCCTGTTTGAGGATACTAACCTCTGCACCATACATGCGAAGAGGGTGACCATCATGCCGAAAGACATTCAGCTTGCAAGGCGTATCCGTGGGGAAAGGGCCTAGGCCTGTTTTCAGGGTGATGATTTGTAAGGGTCGGATTTTTTTTTGGGGGAGAACTCTGTAGCATGTACATATATTTGTTGAAGGAAGCTTTTCGCAAAAACGCATTTTAGACTGCAGGATTCTGTAATGCCGTATAATTGAAGTTTACGTTGACTACAATGGATATTGTGGATTTATGACTTCTAATTGGATGGGTCGACTCGAGCTAATTGTAGCTGCTTATTAATATGGAACTTTTTGCCATTCCAAGCCATGTTTTTTGAACCCATACTGCATGTTGATACTTGTTAAGCTCTTCATTAGTATATGGTTTCATTAGTATATGGTATAATTATTGTTTATCAATGTTTTCGAACCCATACTGCATGTTGATGCTGTTAAGCTCTTCATTATTATATGGTATAATCACTGTATCAACGTTGAAGTGTTATATGTGTCTTCATGTATAAATTTAATTTGTTTTTCGGTAGACAACATTCTTCGTGATTTATATTCTGCATTTTCTATTACTTTACACTGATAATATTCTGCACTTTCTATTACTTTTCACTGATAATCGACCGCAATAAAAGATGTTGTATAACTATGTCTTTTATCAATGTTGAAGTGCTATATGTGTCTTCATGTACAAAACTGTTTGTTGAACAATAATTTATCCTGTCTGCAAGAGAGGGTTGTTTTATCTTGTCTGCAAGAGAGGGCTGTGCATCTGCCAAAATTCTTCATAGTGACACTTGTTTATATGCTTTTTAATAAATGACTTTGAAGTTTACAAATAGTTGGATGGATTTTATTTGCTAGGCTGAAGCAATTGTTCTACAAATCCACTACGGTTGTGAGCAATGAGTATTTATAATTATGTTATTAAATATTTGTATGGATTTTACCAGCAAGGCTAAGGCTAAATCTACTATTTTGTAATGCACAATAGTCTTGCGATGTGTTTGCAAAAATATTTTTTTTGAATATTTGCATGGATTTTATCTGAAATATGTTTTTGAATATTTGCATGGATTTTATCTGTTTCACTATTTATCCGTCGGACTGAAGTGAGTGATTATGGAATGTTTAGTGGTTGTATCAATTTGTTTGGAAAATTTTGTTTTTGAATACTTGGGAAGAGATTAGTTTGCAATGTGCGGTAGTTGTGAGCAAATTGTTTGCAAAAGTGCGAGTTGTTGCAATGCTCAGGTGGGAAGTTTCTTTTGGAAAATTGTTTTGCCATTGTTTTTTGATGGTGCAATTTTAGCTAGTATTCATTTTTATTCCTTGTGAAAATTTATTCATTCTTTCCATATGGCCAATTCATTGTTAGTTTGTTAAATTTTATTCATTCTTTCCATATCGCCAATTCATTGTCAGTTTGTTGTTGCCGTCTCATCGTGGCCAGTGACACACGGCGAGCCACAATGTGGCTAACTCATTATTGTCAATTTAGTGCATCTCGGCCACTTTATCAATTTAATGATGACTTGAAGAAACTCTTCAAGTGTCATGTTTCGTTATCCAATGTGAATTTTTATGTCTTCTTTCCATGTGGCCAAATCATTGTCAATTTAGTGCATCTCTGCCACCGTGCCAATTTACAACACATGTCGGTTGAAGAGTTTCACGGTTAACTGCTTAACACTCGGTTCTGATTTTCCATGAAACCCTCATTCCCAGTTTTCAGGAATAATTCATTTTCAGTTTTCCAACGAAATTACTTTTTAAATAAAAGAATGAAACACTCGTTCTCAAATAAAAATGTTCTCACGTACAACATAGAAATACTCGTTCTCAGTGTTCTACCCAAATTTGAAGGGTTACCACCAAGTTTGAAGGTTTTAACGCAAGAGCATTTTTAATGCTCAATTTGAGGGGTCTGGTTTTTTCTGGGTACTACAATTCTTCTGAATAATAGAAATTTCCAGCTTATTTGCTTATATCAAACATTTGTGTAGGGTTTCAACCAATTAACGTTTCATTGAGTATGTATTTACAAATCAATGATTTTGGGATCAAATCCCACAAAGCAATTCTATATATGCTCTTCAAATTCCTTCAAGCTTTTGAAAGTAAAACCAATGAATTATCAAATTTTACTATAATAAAAAACAATTAAAAAGCCTTTAGCCATCTCAAATTGCTCATCCTTTAGGCTTGAGCCAACATCTTTTTAGAAAAAATTCAACAATTCCAATTTAATAATCTTATCGGCCTATCTTTGTACCTTTTGGGACAGCTGCTGGTTTACTCCTCATAGTAATGCTCACAGTAATCTACTACTGGTAGAAAGGGTTGGGTTCTCACAATAATCTACTCCTCACAGAAAGGGATAAGTCGTCCCATAAGGAGGCAAGCTTGTTTTGAATTCAGAGCACAAAGGAAAGGTTTTCTCCTACTGTGAACTATGGTATTGTAAGATATGCAATGTTCTAGACATTGGTAGACTCAGGAGACTAGAATTTAGGGTTTTTAGAATTTTAGAGCTTGACTAGTTCAGAGCTATTGCTGTAGTGATTCTCACAGAAGGATGCTCCAACGACACTGCAGATATTTCTCACGGCATCTAGACTACGCCTACAGTCACATATTACGGTCACAAATGCTCTGCAGCTCTCACTTCGTTCTGCAATGGGCCGAGGGTTTGTTGAATTGGACAAGGTTTTTTCGTAGTTATTGATGAAGTGGCAGGTATTTCTTGCCGACCCAATAAAACACACATTTATTTTCAATTTGATTCGCTTGAGCCGAATAAGCTTCCAAATCCTCAGTGAGATTCTCATGGATCAAATAAAATTTACAATAGGATTTCTGGCTTAATGGGCAATATTAATATTTCTTTTGTATGAGATGCATATTAGATGACAGTGGTGCCCATGGTTTGACACCTCACTAAAATATTTGTGTATCGAACTGCTCTTATGGGTTCCTGAAAAGAAGATTTAATCCCTGAAAAGAACAATTGTAAAAATACTCTAATATATCTTTTAGTCATTTACCCTCATAAAAAATACATAAATAATATTCCAATTTCTATTTTAAATCGATCACAAAGATGTTAGAATTAACCCATATGCATAAGAATTTTGCACTAAGCATTATTATCTTAATCTGAAACTTGAAGTGTGATTAGGATGTATATCTAATAATTGCTTAACATGAATTTCTTCAAACAATTGATATGCAAACGTTCTGTTAAACATATTCAAACAATTGATATGCAAACGCTCTGTTAAACATCTTCAAACAATTGATATGAACGCATTTTGTTAAACACTTTGACAAGTATCTAACACTTGGCACTGACATATTTCATGAAATCCTTCTCATTCCAGCATTTTGTCAAGCACTTGGCAATCATCTTGATCACAATAAGGAATTTTTTCAGATATTCCGCAGAGCAATGATACTAGGCCTTACCTTGTGGGATTTATTCTCTCCATGCGTTGTCGGTGAAGAAGTCCAAACTGCGTTCGTTGCCATCTACTAGTGGTAATTTTCACCATGGTTTATTTGCGAGCAGACTACTTTCTGTGGGTTATTTCTGCTTCGCCCAGAGATCTCCTCCCCCTTAGAACCTTGGGTGGCCAGTGCGGTAACAATGAGTGTTGAGGCACGAAACCAATATTAAGTTCCAACACACCCATACATATCATATGAAAACTCTTTATATGCTCGGCAAATTTGTTCATTGAAATCAATCCCAGACACCACGATCATGTCTGTAAATCCAAAACCCTCTAGTGATATTTTTCAGTGTACCTTGAAGGTCTTTAAGAGGTCATAAAGATATTAAGAGGCAACCGTAAACTAATTATTTAAATAAGCAGATGTAAACAAATTATTATTTAAATAAGGAGATGTACATGTGATATTAGAATTGCTCCCTTGTACAATAAACTAAGTGGGAAAACCAGCAAAAAAATGAACTCTATCATAGTTTCCTTACTATGGGCGTTTGAATTTCAAATGTAATCGATGGGAACATTGCCGCCTGAATTTGGAAGGATTGTGTGGCTGGTTGTGGCCACATTTCATTGCAACATTGTGGCCATGCAGAGAGTGGAGGGGAAAACAGTTGATAGATATGCTTTTAGTCCAAGTTGATATTCTATGTTATATTTTTTTATTTACTTCATTTTTTTATGTTCAATAAATAGATATTATTTTATCCATTTAAATTTATCTCCTTCACTTTAATTTTATAGTTATATAGAATAACCATTAGAGCTAAGTGAAGGGCTTTGATGTGCATTATTAGTGTGATCAGGGAGATAAAGTTGTATTGAGTGTTCGAAGCTGGTGAGTGAATCCTTTAGACATGCAGCACAACATAACGGATTAAGGTCTAAGAGATGTTACATTCCCATATGTCTTTGTTCAAGAGAGGATTATGCAAATGGTTTAATTATAGATATGACCATTTTAGAAAGTTCATTGTTACAAATAATATACCCATCTCATTCATCACAAGAGGAGGCAAAGAAAAAGCCTTTGACCAGATAGAGAGTATAAATGAAATCTTCCTTCTCTCCACTGTTAATATGTAGAGAAAGTCTTGCTTATTATTATTTTAAGCTCGGGTCCCAATAACATTGTTATTATTTTAAGCTCGGGTCCCAATAACATTGTTCGAGCTGATAGACTAATGGATAAATCCTCTGTTGTTTTGAAGCAAACCAATAAACTAAATTCAATCGTCCCAGGAAGTTCTAATTCAATGTTTTTTTGCAGGCCCTTAATTAAAGAAAGTAAATCTAGCTTTCTCTTTATTCTGAAAAAAGGATTGAGGAAATAATATAGTAGATTGGTTCTAAGAACCTCCAATTCTCGATCTGCACGAAAGAGATCGCAAAGGATTAGCCACATATAGCATAAGGGTTATAAACCACATCGCCTGAGATCTCAAGACCGCTCTTAGTCAGTAGTAACCACAACTAGGGAAGTTCCACCATATCATATCATTCAGTAAGTTGTCTTAATTGAGATGTGCAGGAAAAATTAAATTCTCAAATTTGTTTTTCAACTTACCCTTCCCAAGTGTTGTAGAGAATTCAGATCAGTTTTTCTAACAAAGTTTTTTAGTGTTCTTAGCCCAATTCCAAATCCTTCAGGGGAACTTCCACTAATGAAAATATTTGAAGAGTTTCATATTAATTTTTTGTGTTTTTTTTTAATCTTTGAATTCATGATCTTTTTGGTTTCTTTGTAGGCTTTCATTGAAATATCACGCTAATAAAAATAAGAATAAGAATTCCCAAGCAAAGTATTTTGAAATAAATAATGTTACATTGTGATGCTCCATCCCTCTCAGGGTTTCAATTTCAAACCTTTGACTAGCTCTGAAAGACCAATCTCTATTTCCTTAGACGTGCATCGAACATTGATTGACTTGTTTCTGTAACAAAAAAAGCAAGACAAATCTTAACATGCCAGGTGCTTCGAGTGAGATACACATATAATTCATCTAAGAATTCCCAAGCAAAGTATTTTGAAATAAATAATGTTACATAGTTATGCTCCATCCCTCTAAGGGTTTCAATTTCAAACCTTTGACTAGCTCTGAAAGACCAATCTCTATTTCCTTAGACGTGCATCGAACATCGATTGACTTGTTTCTGTAACAAAAAAAGCAAGACAAATCTTAACATGTCAGGTGCTTCGAGTGAGATACACATATAATTCATCCTTTTTTCTTTTTTTGTTGCATTAGTAACATCCCATGAGATGGAGCACGAGAACACAATGGGTTCATGATCTAAGAGGGCAAGCTCAGCCAACACTTGCATCAGTCTACCCCCTCTGTAGTTAAATAAAAAGGAGTTTGCTATGATAATATGGCTCTACCCATCCATTTCAAAACCCTGTCTCTGCTTGGAAGACTGTTAACTTTGGCAAAACAATATTCAAAAATCTAAACCTTTCATTCTAAAATATAGAAAATTGGAAACTTTTCCAGATAGACTAAATTTATGTTATAGAAATTGTGCTCAATTGTCATATTGAATTGTTGAACCATTTGGAAATTAGTACGTGATTCAGAGAAATGCAAATGTTAGACACCAAAATTTTCCTGTATCGAAGATGCCTATATGATATATCTATATCATGCTGGGTGTTTGTCCTACTTATTTGACTAAAATTGTGTATAGATTGAGTTTGATGAAGTGACTCCATGTGAGATGTCACAGTCATAACATCCTGGTCACTTAGGAGGATATACAATCTTCAGATGACGTGTGGTTTGAAGGACATTTGCCTTGTGCTGCTTACTAGTACAATCTTTTTGTATTCAACATAGGATGTGTGCTCCACCAGGAATACACATTATATGATCACGATCTAGGTTGTTCTTCTTTATCCCTCAGAACTCTTTGTTCATGGTTTTGAGGATAAACGCTTGTTGTGTGTACCCTATCATGGTTTTAAGGATATCTTGTAAATGCGTTTCTAGTTCCTTTGTTGGTTTTGAAAATACCCTACATTTTATATTTTCTAGTCACAGTCATAGTCATAAGATCCTGGTCACTTGGGAGGATATACAATATTTAGATGACATGTGGTTCTAAGGACATTTGCCTTATTGTGCTTACTAGTACAATTTTTCGTATTCACCATAGGATGTCTGCTCCACCACGAATACATATTATATGATCATAGTCTAGGTTGTTTCAGTTTTATCCCTCAAACTCTCACTTCATGGTTCTGAGGATAACACATGCGCACACTGTCATGGTTCTGCAGATAACTTTTGTTTGTAAATTTGTTTCCAAGTACTTTGTCAGTTTTGAAAATACCCTACATTTTATACTTTTCAATATGGATATTAGAATAATCTGAATCATGTATACATTTTTAAGAATAGATAAAACATATTAAGTGTCTTTGCAATCTGCAGGTAGGCAAGAATCAACCGAGAGTAAGGAGTTTTTTAATATTCAGGTACCTTTCTAAATCATATCTATTTTTTTTTTTTTTTTTTACAGAGGAATCGGCCACTGGAGCAGCTTCGCAACTCGCGTTACACCGGGTCGATTCTGACCGCTACCACTATAACCCCTGGGAAACTGCGCCCGCCCCTCTCCACAGCTTTCGGGCTAGTCCGGGGATTTGAACTAGTGACCTTCGGTAAGGAGCCCACCTTTCTAACGAACTTCACCACATTGTGATTACCAACTCGCCTACCCTGTGGGGCTATATCTATTTTTTTCTTTCGAGTCAACTAATTGATGGGAATATTTTAATGCCTTGTTATCAGATTAAGAGAGTGACTACAATATATTTTCTGTTTGGAGCAATGCCTGTTACTCTAAATACATTCTTTTAAAGGCTGTTGTCCAAGCATATAAAGTCTTCAGATTATATTTTTGACCTAAGTCGGGTCATTCAATTTTACTTTCAGAATTCAGAAGGATGAGATCATACCATGGCAGAGATAGATCAGAGCATTAGAAAACATGGTAGGTCTGAGTTCAGTGAATCTTCTGTTTTTGGATACGTAATTCATATGACATGAAGGGTACAACATGGTAGTATCCGAGTGTTTAAATATACCATGGCAGCCTTTTTTTTTAATAACTTGCATGTTATATAATTTCTTAATTCGAGTGAATTTTTATAACAGGGTTCGAGGTCAAATGATGGTTTGTTTAACATTCATAAGTAATGAATTATGGTAACCAACATAGTTTGATATTTTTTCCTCAATATACTGGTATCACTTTTACAGGATCTAGTAAAATGTTGTACTACATTTAGAATAATTTATGGGAAATGATATTAATAGTTTGTTATGTGTGCGGGAAATGACGAGAACCTTGAATGGAGGGGCAAGAGGAATCACAACCATACATTAGTTCATGGCATTGGCAGCTAGGCATCCAAAGTGATAGGCTTTGGCCAGGGTTCTACTGGTTCAGGTCAATATTCAAGGTACTGGGATAGGGATGATAGGAGAAGAGATGAAGAGCTTGACAAGGAGGATTTTCAGACCTCAGATGCATTTGTCAAGTCTGTTTCAAGCAAAGAAGTGTTAATATGGGTAAAGAGAAGAATAATATCGCTGAGAATGGTCTTTATAGTTGTGGACAAGGTGGACTAAAGAAATATGACAATAATATTGATAGAAATGCTGGAGCAGGAAAATTTAAAGGCTTGGATAGTTGGAAAAGGTTTAAAAAAAAACAAGACTAGATCTTGGAAGTGGAGGTTTGTACAATGAACAAGGTCAGAATGAACTCAAACTATATGAAGCACAGTACGAGGCAGATTTGAAAGGTGGATCTGGTTCAAATGAAACAGTCAATGAAAACAATTCACAAAAGACAGATAACAACATTAATATAAAAAATCATGTTGGAGAAAAGGTGACATCTACTGAAGGAAAAATTAAGAAGACTTCTCAGTCACAAAATCATGTGCAAGTTAATGTAGATGACAAGTATGATGATGGTATTGATGATGTTGACATTTGTGCAAAAGATAGGAGTTCTGATATTAACCACAAGCACCCTTGTGATTTGTCAGGGATGCAAAAGTGCTCATTTTCAAAGTAATGATAGACAGGATTTACATGAAACCGAAGGTAACTTGGAGAAAGGGAATTTAAGCAAGGGAAAAAATGAACAAACTTTCAATCAATGGTTCCAGAAGTGATTTTCATCAGGAAGTTTCTTTGTATAAAGACCATGCACAAGGCTATAATGGAAAATATTCAGCCAATGCTCAAAATACTTCGGCTACAGATGGAAAAGCGAAAGAAAGGTTGGGAGGTGACTTTAACAAGGAATTATCTTTATTCATGTATGGTTTTCCACTAGATATTACAAATCTTACTCTTAGAGTATGATCAGAGAACTCAAAAAACATACAGAATGAGAAGACGATCTTTCTTGGAAAGTGGATGCTCAGAAAAGGAACACATGTTTAAAATATATATATATATATATATTTTTAAATATTTTCTACTATTTATTCTGCTATAGAATACACTTTTTCTGGATTAGACATTCTTCAAATTTTCGATGTTTGAGTATTCTCTATTTCTTTTCCATCTCCATTTCTGGATACTCATTATTATATTTCTCATGCCTTCCTTTTTCTTTTAGCACCTTAAGTGATGTACAATTTCTATGCATCTTCAACATGCTTATGTTATGCAAAATACCAAATACCATATGCTATTTTGTAATATATATATTATTTATTATTTTTTAGTTTTTAGTTTTAGTTTTTTAATAAGTGTCAAATGTAGTTTTATATTAAATAAACACAAATTGCAATCACATAATAAAATATTTTAACTTGGTTATGGGTTTCCAGTTGGACCCAGTGGCTCTCATTAAGAAAACAATGAGAATAATTCACCAAATCCACCCAGATTGATTAACACTTCATTCCCATGTGTGGTGTAGGTAAATTTTCAGTGCAGACACAAACAATTTCTCTGGCCCAAGAGAGCGGGTCTAGCCACAAACGAACAATCTATGGAAAAAATCCTTAAGCTAGAATCAATTAAGAGGTCCTACCTCTTAGAACGCTATTCTGCTTGATGATGATCCTACTTCCTCACTCCAGCTATCTCTTGTTTCCTTCCTTCGAATACCTGAAACAAGCAAACAACAACAACAACAAACGTGGTAGCATACGATATTGTATTCAACCTACTTAACAGGTTAAGGAACATTAAGTCATAAAGATGTAAAATGACACTTCATGTAGGAAATCAATCAATAGTTGGATTTATATAAATCAAAAAGAGATTACAACCGGTGCCTTGACATTGTTGGTCTTTTCCGACATATCCGGGTTCCCACACTTCTGCTAGCACTTCATGGAGAGCCTCAACAATAAAAGTTTTAAGGCCTCTTTCCCTATAGCCTCAAACCAAACCAAAATCACACTATTATTCCTAAAACACACACTAGAAAGCTACAAGCTATAGATGACTTGCTAATTATTCAAACTTGCTCCAAAACTTCAACTATATTTTGCTTGGGAAAAAGAGAGGTTTGTATAGCTTGGATGGATGGGAGATGGTTCCTCTCATCATGGGAGAAAGTATTATCTCTTGAGGTTGTTCCATCCTAATAGGGGAAAGGAGCCCAAACTGACTTCCTTGGCTCTATCCGACCCAACCATCTACCAGACTTCCATTACGAAGCTTCTAGACTCTAGATATCGAAGCTTTGGCTCCTTATTTAAAAAACCTTCCAAAAGAGAATCGACGCCACTGGAAAAGGGCTCAGTCGCTTCGAACGATGCCAGGGCTAATTTTAATCTTTGCAAATCGGCGCGAGGAGAAAATTGGTTAGTAGCGTCGGTCTTGTAAACTGGGATAGAAGGAAGATTCTTGGGAAATGATGCAAAGGGGAATTATTATGCTCATGAAGAGGGACATATTGGGAGTTTCTTCATGATGGGAAAGCATGTCGGGTACACTGTAGAGGTCCTCAAGGATTGTAGACGGGGAGTACAGGGACAATGATAAAATGTTGTGTAACAAATGCCCCCTAAAGCGTGAAGGACAAACTAGAGTGGGGCGAAATGCTTTACAAGTGGAAACAGGGAACCCGAGTCCGTCATCGGAAGACCAGCAAGCAAGCATAGATACATATACATCACTGAAAACTCTGAATAATGATACATGAACTGTGGTATGGACGTAACCATCCAGATAATGATCATGTAAATAGATCCAAGGGATGGGCGCAACCATCCAGTAGAAAGGATCGCAACGAAACCAAGGTATGGTTGCAGCCATCCAATAATGATAGGGATCACATATAAGAACTCATGGTATGGTCGCAATCATCCATTTGAAAGAGACATATCTATTAACATGATCATGTCACATTGCCTCACAACCTGGACTTGTGTAATCTTATCCCAGGGTATTGCGCTCCAAACGACCCGATCAAAGTACAAATCCTAACATGTGAATGAATTTGTTGAAGTCGAACATGCTAGGAAGTCGCTTGATTACGGGTCAATGATGTGCACTGTTAACAAACGTGAGAGAAACAACCAATAATGACAATGCCTCTCAAGGTACTGGAAGCAGAGTTCACAGAATGTGAATAAAGGAACTGATGTCGAACACCCGTGAAATCACTCGATCAGAAGCCAATGATGTGAGTTTATCATCGAGTGCGAAGAACTTGCCATTAGGGCATGCAAGCTCTAAGGTACTAGAAGGGAGTCTCTCGGTCAACTTCCTGGATAATGAGTTGAAGTTGACAGGAAGTAACCATGTCGAAGGAGGGCCATGATGTATCCCACATCATTGACATGAGACAAAGGGATGTGAATAATTTCAGATGATACAGAGAATCAAGAGTAAGTGTAATTGCAGAAGTACTAACTATTGAATAGATCAACGACATGATTCCAAAGTTTGGCAGCTGTTGGATCCATAGGATCGGTGGCCATGATGACATGGCAGAGATCAAATGGAAGGCAAAAATGAATGGCCCAACCTAGGAAGGTCAACGATGAGTAGGATATCCCCACTTGACACGAAGCAGAAAGTATCATGTTCAAGAGTGAGCTGCTGACACGGCTAGTAGAATTTCCAATTTCCCTCCACCATTTATGGCAGGTACCCCAATTTTTTTTTTTTTGGTTGTTTTCTTTTCTTTTGTTTTTTAATCACAAGCCTGAAGGGGATAACATATGCTCGCATTGTAAGTTCATCCTTCGGACAAATATGACCTAGTAAGTTTAATGAGCCCTAGGAAGGAGAAGCTCACGATCGTCATGGCAACGAATCCAATGTCATTTTATATTTTAACGAGTTCGACAAAGGTGTAACTCGGTATCTTTTTCACGTTTAGAGAGTTTGAAAAAGACACGGAAAAGAAAACTCCACATGGTCTCTTTTCGTACATTTGTGTCTCTCGAGCCCGAAAAGGTAGAAAATGATACTTGAGAGAACCATTTGACCATTTCAATTAAGGAGTACCTTTTTCATAAATAGTGCATCCCAACTCGAAAAAGGGGTAAACATATATTGGGTGAACAACGTTTCACAACCTTTAACGAGTTCAAAATGACAAGAACTTGGCAATATTTTCGTGTTTAAAGAGTCAGAAAAGAGCTTGAAAGCAAACCCCCCCCCATTTTATTCTCTTTTATGAGTCAAAAAGGGAAAAATACTCGGTGATCTTTTCATTTGAGTTTTACGAGTCGAGAAAAGAGCTGAAATGCAACTCTAGTACCATCATCGACAATCCGTCACTTGTCGCTGCACAAAAAGGTAAATGCATTATCCAGTTCTGAGGCAAAATAGGTAAAAATACTCAAAAACCCTAATATTTCATGAGAAAATGAATAATAATTATTTTTAACCATTTACCATTTTACCTTTGTGTGAAGAGCTTTTTACCCACTTGTGCCCTAATTTTTCTGGAGCAGATTGCTGGAGATTCGGGAGGTCACTCGCCGAGCCGTCAGTTGCAGGTAAGAGCCAAGACCTTAAGCTCCATTTTCATACTTATTTCACCTATTTTTATCCATTTTTTGGATTTCATGAGGAGGTTTTGGAAAAAACATTTGCCCTCAGTCGGTGCGAGTTTCGGGCATGGAATCACGCTGATTGGGGGTTGCTAAAACTGTCAACCGCACTGTCAGTGCTATTGTTTTTAAAACGGTTGTGCCAACACTGTGACCATAAAATATTTTATGTTTTTGCTCAATTTGACCATTTGAATCCAATTTCTCTTTCCAAAGATAATTATTGACTTGATTATATGGTTTTTGTAGGGAAAAAATCGTGAAAAATGGGGGATTGGAAGGAACGCGAGCATGATGATATTGACACTCAAGCAATGGCTGACCCAAATTGCTTGGATGTTTTGAGGAACTTTGGGCTCCTCAGATTCTTCCTTACACCAGGTCTACAGGCTCAATCCGAATTGTTGCGGTATTTGATCAGTCGCTGGGACGTGAATTAAGAAATTTTCATCATTGGTGACCACGAGCTGGAGTTGGAAACTTCAGACATTTATTTCATCACAGGATTGTCCCAGAGAGGGGAGCCAGTCAATCCATATGGGTTAAGGCCGATTGGGGCAAGTGTGACCATGCTACTTGCAAAACATTGCCCAAAAGCACTCAAATCAAAAAGTGGCAAGATCGAGATTATGACTATTCAAGATCTTGTGTTGAGAGTGTTACTACTGACTATCAATAGAGTGGTTGGGTTCCCAAGCGCCGCATGAGATCAACAAGTCGAAGTTTCAGTATGTTATCGACTGCACGACGCCCACTATCTTCAACTGGGCAGAAGCTATGGAAGTCAACATGAGGCGCCAACTATCAAAAGCTAAGGCAAGAAACCTAAAGCAATTTTGCTACAGGTCTGTGCTAGTGACCTTCTTCCTGGAGCGGGTTCCATTGTTCCACTACTAGCTGGCTAAGGTGAAACCGTCGATGCCAAAAGACCCACGGATGGTCCGTTGGAGTGAGTTGATGCCTAGGATTAGCGAGGGCCAACAGATGTGCTATAAGCCTACCTTCTTCCCGTGGATACAACGACAGGTGATCGTAGTGGAGGATTGGCCTTATATCGGTTTCGACTTCCGCAGAGATCCAGATATGCTGCTCCCAGAGGGGGAGGATTATGAAGATGGAGGTAAAAAACAAACAATTTTTAATTTTTGATGTTTTTTATTGTTTTTGAGATATATGTGTTCATGACACTTTGATTTTATGAATGCAAATGTTGGACAAGAATGCCCTGCCGGGATCGCTAAGCACGTTCCTCAGTAGTTCGAGGTCGCTCCTTGTTAGGAGGGAAGCGACAATGAGGAGGAGATCACGTAGAATCTTGAGGGTTTGACCCATGGGATCCCAGAGTATGCCCAGATGGGTGATGTTCCACGCCAGTACCAAAGGCATACGATGGGGGTGTCAGATCGGATCCGCCGACTGTTGACTCAAGTAGTCCGAGCAGTTACATGCTATCATGAGCATCATGTTGTTTAGTGCGTAGGTCTAGCATTCCACATTTTTGAGGCCTGCGAGCCACAGATGTATAAGGCATGCGAGCCATCGATGTATTTTGAACACACATTATTTTTTGAGGTTTTGATGTATGACAAACATTACCAGCACACATATATATATTGCTGTACTTCCTTGCTTACTATGGTACAAATGTTTTGGTTTTTTGAGTTTTTACATGTCTCACAAATGTCTATCTAGCACATAATTAGCTAATGCATCTGTTAATGTATTCATGTGTCTAGGAATATGATGATATGTAATGTAATCAAAATTTCTCTCTAGTAGACTAATGCATAGATACATTCTCAATATCTGAGGGTTTCTGACGTAATATTGCCCATTGAGTTGAAGGACGACAAGCTATGAATCAAGGTTGACAACCAATTCCCGGATGCCAAGAGAGATAGCTTCTGACAATAATTTGATAAATACGCTATATTCAGCGATGTTATTAGTTGTTCGACCTAGACAAATACCTTGGAGATCAATAAACTCACCATGGGGGTCATAAATGGCCCATGCCGCAGATGATAGATTCGGGGTACTACGGTAAGCACCATCAATGAAACCGATGTGAGGAGATACTGACATCTGTAAAGCAGGCAAAAACATAATAAGCAGGAAAGTTGCTTGCAAAACAACACACCAAACCACACTGTACAAAAATGAATAACACACTGTTGTACAAAAGTAACCATGCAATATGACCTAAGCATAGTATTTTTTGAGATAAAGCCCATTTCGGGGCTTGTTTAATTGATTGCAATATGACCTTTCTGTAACACACGTTTAACAATGTAGGGTCCATGCCACATGGGTTCGAACTTGCCTGTCCCCAGCTTATCATTAGCCTGGTCATACAGAAGAACCAAATCGCCCTCAAAAAAAGCTCGAGGGGAGACAGACTGATCGAAATGGGACTTGACTCGCTTTTTTTATGCTTCAATGACCAAAGCAGCAAGACGATGAGTTTCATCAAGTCGTTCTAGGTATAAGAGACGCTCTTCCTGAGGTGAGGTCTCACGGAGAAGTTCGACAGCCAACTTGAGGGATGGAATTTCGCACTCTATCGGTAAAGTTTTTTCCAGACTGTAGACTAGCTGAAATGGTGTGAATCCAGTTGCGTCCTTGGTCGAGGTTCGATAAGCCCACAGAGCTGAAAAGAGCATGATATGCCAATTTGACTTGTGCATACCAATGGTGCGCTGAAGCATCGTAACCAAAACTTTGTTCACAACTTCAACTTGGCCATTGGCTTGAGGGTAGTACGGGTTGAGCCATTGTGGCGCAAGCCCAGCGTAGAAGTCAGCTCAACCATCATGTGATCTCGAAAATGGGAGCCATGGTCCGTGAAAAAATGGCTTGAGGCACTCCAAACCTCGAAATAACGTGATTTAATAGAAATTGAGCCGTTGTTTTATCATCCGCAGAGTATGTAGGCATCACTTTGACCCATTTGGTGAAATAGTCCACAACAACGATAATATACACATGCCCCCCGGCCGAACGCAGATTACAGGTCATATAGTCGATGCCCCATTTGGAAAAAGGACTGACGGTAATAACGAGGTGTAGGTGAGCGGGTGGAGTGCGCATCTTACGCTGATAAATTTGGCACTTGCGGACAACAAGGATGCAATCCTTGAAGATAGAGGGCCAAAAATAACCAGCCTGAAGGATTTTTTGAGCAGTAGCATATCCAGACAGGTGACCGCCACAAGCGCCAGAATGGCAGTCATTCAAGACTCTCTCAGCCTCCTTAAGAGTGAGACAGCGGTGAAGAATTGAATTGACACCGATGCGGTATAAAGGATCTCCAATGATACGGTAAGGTTGAGATTGATGCTGAATGCGTCGGCGATCATTCTTGGTCAACGGAGACCAGAAGGTGGATGTATGGACATATACGATGATATCACCGTACCAGGGGTCGAGAGTGCTAATTAAGAAAAGAGTCTCGTCCGGGAACTTCTCATCGGCACTAGCAACGAGAGAAGTGGAGGGAAGGGAGCAAATCAACTCATCAAAGACCAGTGATTTCTTATATTTGGTGGTAGTAAACACCAAATCAAATTCTTGGAGGATAACAATCCACTTTAAATATTTTCCCCCCAGCAACTGACGAGTCAGGATGTAGGTCATGGGGTTGCATTTCGAAATCACAGTGGTAGTGCGGAGTAGAATGTAATGCCAAAAGCACTGAACAGCTTGTACGACAGCCAAAGCCAAGTTCTTGACATGAGCATAATGTGTTTCGGTGTCGAGGAGATTGCTACTGAGGTAGTAAATAACATGTTCATTGCCGTCGTCATCTCCTTTACCAGCACCATAGCAATGGTAGTAGAGGCTACAACTAGATAAAGGAAGTAATCGCGGTGAGAGTTTGGGGGATGCAACAAAGGAGCATTGATGAGGACAGTCTTTAGGTCATCGAAAGACCTTTGAGCAACCTCATCCCAAATAAACAGGGTTCTTTGCTTGAGCAATCGAGTGAACCTAAAGCTAGCTCAGCATAGTTCGGTATGAAACGACGAAGGAAATTTTCTTTTCCCTGCAGATTCTGTAGTTGATGCAATGAGGATGGAGGGGGTAAATTAACTATGGCCTCGACTTTAAGAGGATCAAGGCGAATGCCTTTGTTTGAAATGATAAAGCCAAGGAGTCGTCCTAATTCGACACAGAAGACACATTTATGCGGATTCAACTGGATGTTGTAGTGTCTACAGTGAAGAAAAATTTACCAGAGATGATCATGGTGATCATGGCATTTACGAGAATGAGCGGGGAGATCATCCAAGTAAGGTTGAACAATGTTTCAAATGTCATTGAACGCATAAGACATTGCTCTCTAAAATGTGGCCCCAACATTCTTAAGGCCAAAAGGGAGCTTTTTGTATGCAAAGGTCCCCCACGAACAACTAAGGGTTGTCTTATCTTGATCAGCTGACGCAATGTTTATCTGGTTGTAGCCAGAAAAACCATCCATAAAGGAAAATAATTCACTCCCATCACATTCCTCAATGATCTGGTCAATGAAGGGAGTGGGGTAATTATCCTTAGGACAAGCACGATTGAGATCACAATAATCGACGAAAACGCGAATAGTGCCTTGTTTCTTTGTCACTAGTATAATATTCGACACCCAATCTGTAAGAGGGATTGGTTAAATAAATCAAGCTTTTAGAAGTTTTTCAACTTCACCCTTAATGGCGGCCACTCTTCTAGGGTGCACTAGATGAAGCCATTGGCGAACGGGCTTCGCATGAGGATAAGTTGGAATCTCGTGCACAACTATACTTGGGTCAATTTCGGGCATTTCTTCATATGACCACGCAAAAACATCCCGGAACTCTTGGAACAGACAGGTATAGATCTTGATCTCTTCTGGAGAACAAGTTACCCCGATATGGACATTTTCAACGACACCAGGTTTGATAGAAATATCAATTCGCATCGTTTGGGTAATGTTACCCATGTTCCCTTCCGACCAAACTTCATGAGTCATGATCAGCGTTTGAAGCGGTAGGGACGGGAACCAAGAGGAGAACTCCTCGAGACAAGTAGACATGACCACTGGGCCAGGCAAGAACGAGGAACGATGATGAGTGTCATTACAAGGTACTTCTTCCAGAGACATTAATTCCATGATACTCTCGTCAAAAGAAAAGTCTCGGCTAAGGGGTCGGGAGACTCTGAAGAACCAAGCCACGGGGATTGAGAATACACATCGAGAGATGTTCTCGAAATAAGAGGATTAGAGGATACCGAAGGTGAAGTCGAAACAATTTCCACGTAATCAATTTCGGTGGGACTTAACGACATAACCTCGCCCCATGTATCAACAAGATCTGGTGAAGGAATGACCCACGGATCAGACTTGACCGAAATCATGTTGATAGAGGCAACATGAGGAGGTGGGAGCAGAAAGATGCCCATCAAGGCAGGATCTTTAAAGAGTCCCGCCCCCACACTCTCATAAGCAGCACCAGTGTGCTTGACATATGGAACATTTCCATCCTAAGAGGAAGAGGCAAATAAGGACAGTTGGTCGACTGTGACTATCTTCCCTTAATGGGGAAAATGAATCACACGGAAAAGGGAGAAGGCTACATCATGCATGGCATGGGTCCAGCTCTGTCCGAGTTGAAGATTGTAATTAAGATTAGCGTCAATGATCTCTACTTTGACGTGTACCGTCTTTCCCTCCAAAGTAATGGCAAGGTTTGGAAGGACACCGAATGGTCGTGAATCACACCTGTCGAAAGCTTCAAGAGTGTTAGGGGACTGGTTCAGAGTAGGAGAACCAATTTCCTTCCAACAAGTGACATACATGATGCAGGTAGAAGCACCTTCATCGATGACGGTCCTACGAATGGTTTTCTCATTTATGATTACTTGAATGAGAAAGGAAATTTGATGAGGTAAACACGGAATGTGGTTTTTTAGGTCAAAACAGATGAGATTAGAGTCAGCTGGATCAATACCCCCAATAGCTGACAGTAACAATTTCCGCTGAGAAGGACAACTTTGAAGGACCTCGCGAGCAGACATAGCTGATGGCCCTCGAAACAAATCTTCAACAATGTTATAATGTTGAGCGGTTCAAGCATTAGGATTGTATGAGGACTTTCGTAGCACAACTCGAGAAGGTGGTCGAATAGCGGAATCAGGATTAGGTCGCTCTATACGGAGAGGACCAGAACTAGACGGGGCGGAACAAGAAGGGGTACCTTCTTTCTCTTTCCCTGTCGAGGGGGTAGGCGTTTGATAATCCTTTGACCTGGTAGGCACGTTGATTGGGGTACTCATCATGCACACTTGTGAACCCGAGGAAACGAATCACTGAGGCTGGTCTGCCATTGGAGTCTGTTGGGACGGAAAGGGCTCTTTTAGGACAATTGGGGTCTCTTTGAGCAAACGACTAACTTCATACCGTCTGGGGCAATCCTTAGTATAGTGATCCTCCTCACAGATGAGGCATAAATACTTGGGTTTCTATTGGGAAGCATCACCAGCAGGTGACTTAGGAGGACCCTGTTTTGGGGCATCGACTTTACCCTTGCCTTTGCCTTTCTTCTTACCTTTAGAGGATTTATCCGCTGCGATAGACTGGACGACGTGAACCTTCGAGGTTTTACCAAGGTCGAATGAACTACGAGAGGAGTCATTGGGAGTAGTGTTGAAGACCGACTTCTGTTTGTAAGAAGATTTTGCAAGGGTCTGAGTCACTGAACCAATTACTCCATCAACAGGAGGGGTAGCCAGAGATTTAGATGTCATCACATCAAGATGATGGTCTGGGTGCATCGGGTAACACATCATATAACGTGTTGAACTGTGAATAGACAAGGTCTAGATACTGGGCATGCATGATGGCTTGTTCCTCAATGATGCATCCACCCATAGCAATGTCATCAACAATCTTATGGACAAATGATTTGGTGAACCACTCAGTCAACTACTGATCAACAATTTCAAACTTAAGCATACGATACCTACGTCTCCATTCATGGATATGATTAAAGATGTGAGTCGCAGTGTCTTGCTTGAGCAACGTTAACAGATGGATGACGGTTTCATAGCGAACTGACAGCTAGAAATGTGTGGGAAAGGCCATGGCGAGAGTGTTAAAGTCATGATAGGTATTTTGAGGTAGCTCAATATACAATTTGGCTGCAGCCCCTATAAGAGTTAGTTGGAAAAGACGAAGACGAATGGAGTCATCGACGTAGGAATTTGAGGAGCACCAGAGGTGATATGTCATCACGTGGGCTTGAGGATCCTCTTTCACTTTTCCTTCAAACTTTGGACAATCGCTCAAAATCTTGGACGAAACTGGAGGCCAATATGGCAAATGAAGAATGGGGTCATTTGTGAGTCTAGACACATTTGGCAATTCCAGTGTAGCCAAGAATGGAAATTGGGTATTGAAAGGCATTTGAGGTCGATAAGGGGGCCCAACTTTCGGGGCCCGTCCCTGCTGGTAAGGAGTTTGTCCCCAAAGTGCAGGATTCTGTCCATAAGGCATTTGATTTTTTCCCCACTATAAGTTACCTTGCTCGTAGGGAGGATTCTGACCTTAAAAGCCTTAGAACTGTCCGACCAGAGGCTGTTGATAAGCAACAAACTGGTTAAAAGGATGTTGAGCCTGCTGACCTTAGACATATGGATTTTGCACCTAATGTCCCTGAGCATAAGGGTTTTGGACCTGCTTCCCTTGGACGAAAGGGTTTTGGACCTGCTGCTCTTGGATGTAAGGGTTCTGCACTTGCTGTCCTTGGACAAAAGGAGGCTGAACCTGTTGTCCTTAGACATAAGGATTTTGCGGCTGCTGCTACAGGACTTGTCCTTGGCCTTGCCTTCGCAAGGGTTGACCTTGTTGATAGGAGTATAAGGGTTGTTGCTTCCCGGGTTGACTTTGTTGCTACAAGGGTTGACCTTGCGAAGGCATAGACTAGGAGGATTATGGTGCATACTGCATTTGTGGCTGCATGGTTTGCTGCAACTGTTCCGAGGGTTTCCCTTGCGGTTGTTGCCGTTGTCCCTACTGCGGCACCATCTGGCCTTGCTACTGCATGGATGGCCCTTGCTGTAGTGAAGGTTGGCCTTGTTGCTGCATGGATGGCCCTTGCTACAACAAAGGTTGCCCTTGCTGCTGCAGGAGCTATCCTTGTTGCTGCAAAGGTACTTGAACAGTTCCCGAAATGACAACTTGAAAGTTCTCAAACTGTATCTGGCCATACCCACCGGGCGCAGCGGATAGACTAGGCTGGACATAAGGTCCAGGCTGAGGGTTGTATGGCAGATTAGCCATCGGTTGTGAACCATATGGAACATAAGGAGGTTGGTACTGACCTTGAGCCATATTAGGCTGCTGGTACTGTACGTGACTTGACCTAGACGGACCAACATTGGGCTGTTGGTATTGGACATTACTTGATACAGCAAGACCAACAGGATTTGAAATGGCACCCGAAGAGGGTTGGTTCATCCCAACCATGTGAAGTTGTGAGCCACTCACATTGGTTGTACCAGACATCATAGAAACATTCAGACTCTGCCCTCTAGTCAGTGGGATAACCTGCCCACTTATTGGAGGGATTGAAGAACTGACAATGACATGAGTCGAGATCATCGGTTAAACTGGACAGGTTACTTGAACTGACGAAACAAGAGGATTCAGAATGGTGGTTTGCACTGGGACTGTAGTAACTGCAGAAAGCATTGTCTGTTGGGAGGTTGGGTTTTGAATGAATGGACCTATGGTATGCATAGCACCAGATGCCCAAATAGGGTTATGATATAACGACGAGGTAGTAGGCATGCCTGAAACCAACTAAGCTAAAGTCAAGTAGTTACGTGGTAACTCACGATGAACACTGGTCAGAGTGCTTCCCGTGTAAGGGAAACATTCAGGAGGGAAAGGATATTCCTGCTCCTCGACTGTGCATGGAGTGGAAACCTCTGAGTGACCTGGAGAGGAGACTGGGATTTCGCCTTCTGATTCCATGGGTGAAAATAGAAGACGACGAACTATTGAAGATGTTCGAGGGGATAATTCCAAAGGAATACTCGGCTGATCATACGGACTGTACGGATGCTGCGGTGATATCACAACAGGAACGAACAAAGGATTTGGAGGATAAACAACCAGTCCATGTTGACCTTCAGAAGTCGATGAACTCTCGGGAGTCTAGATAGAGTTATCCCGAGATTCTGGGCCAATGTTAGAAAGTGACGCAATATCTGGAGGGGGAGGACGAGATGACAAAAGTTGAATACTCAGAACAATTCTAAGCTCAACACCTTGGTCCTTGAGCGACTGTGGAAATTCAGGAAAAGGCTCCTTAGACAATCTTTCAGACGGAGGAGAGGAAGAGGAACTAGGCGAATGAGTTGGTTCAACCACGATTATTTTGTCTCAAATAACCATAAAAGAGATTGATTTCAAGGGATTTAAAATGTATTTAAAGGTATACTCATGATGTGGTCTTAAAATACTAACAAGGATGTTATAAGATTGCGGGCAACAATTTTTTAAGACGCAAAAACAAACTGGTTCTCTTTCATGTTTTAATAATCGAGAAAGAAGCAAAGGTTACTCTATCACTTTCGGTTTGAAATGAGCTCGAAAGGAAAAGCGCTCGGGTGATATTTTATATTTAGGGAGTCAAAAGTATCAAAATGACTACTCAAGATGATTTAGGTAGAAAGGATTACCAGGTAACCGTGAACTGCAGAATACCCCCCAGCGACCCGAGAAGTACAAGTAGGTAATCTCCCCGAATGCTGTGTTCGGTGTGTCACATTTACAAGGTAGAAGACTCAGCTTCCTATGGATAAAAGATTGCAACCTAGTGGGGTCTCCCTTTATATACTCAACGATACAGGGAGCACAATTCCGTACTAGCGCTGTCTAGTGCCGAAGCGAACGACAACTGTTAGGTTTTAAGACGCCGAACACTTCTCTATCCTAGACCTTCTAAGATGTGATCATTAGATTTCAAATGTGCCTTAGGTTAATTGAGTACATTTTAGAGTTTATCTTGAATTTATGTCTCGGTTTTCAGGCCTTATCGATGTGACTCAAAAAACACCTATATACAGCGAAATGAGACAAGACCCTTTCAATTTGATGAATTGTCTACACTAATGAGAGTAGAAAACACACTCAAATGCAACAAAATAAGCAATTGAAAGCAAAATGACTTTTCATTATTTCACTTTTGAAAACAAAATGATGAAAAAAATTCTTTCCAATTCCTAACTTTCCTATCAAATGCACTTCAAGTAGCCCTTTCATTAGTAAAGAGAATTCATTTATTTTCAAATGCAAGTGACGATGAAACTCTAACCTTCAATGATGCTAACTAACGTAACATATTGATTCAACAAACTAGAATTATGTATTTTTCAATGAAATGACAAAATGGATCTTTCACAAACACTTCAATGAAATATTTCCAATACGATCAATCACAAACAAACACAAAGCACAAAAGAGAATTCCTTTCAAACTAATGAAGCAAAGACTGAACCAAGAACAAGATGGGCAATGTGATCTATTGCCCGAAAAGAGATGCTCAAACACCAAACAAAAATTTTCAAGCTTGTTAAATGGAAATCAAAGCAACAAAAGGACTAATCAAACGAAATGCAAGGAGGAAATTTGACTATCTACTTGACTAGCTGAGCACGTAAACAAGTGAATGGGCGATGACCCAGATGACCTAGGGTTATACACCATCCAAGAACTCAAGAAACCAAGTCAAGAAAAAGCAAATCAACCAGTCATACAAACCAAGCTAAAAGAGCTTTCCAGCCAGGGAGAACACAATCAAAACAAGCCGAGAGACATAAATCAGAAGGGAAAGACACACTGGCTATGATCTAGGGTAAACCCTGATCTTCACCTACAAGAATCAACGCAATTGCCTAACTCGAAACACGCGCCAAAAGGGGGTCGGTGCCACTGTTTTTGAGAAACTCATGCTGGTCGGCGCGATTGTGAGAAAAATAAACGCGTTGACCGAGGCTTCAAGGATTTTTTTTTTTTCAAAGGATAAGACCAGACTTGCCACTGCAAATTTCAGGCTCAGAGCAGTAAACCAGGAAAAGCAGAGAACACTAAAGGGAAATGGTGATACCATAAAAGTTCACACAAAACCATTAAATGACAATCAATCAAACCGAAGGATTGACTCCCCAGTGGAGTTTGTGGTTCAGGTAAATTCTCAGTGCGGACACAAACAATTCCTGTAGCCCGAGAGAGCGGGTCTAGCCACAAACGAACAATCTATGGAAAATCTCCTTAAGTTAGAATCAATTAAGAGGACCTACCTCTTAGAACGCTATTCCGCTTGATGATGATCCTGCTTCCTCATTCTAGCTACTCCTGTTTCCTTCCTTCGAATACCTGAAACAAGCAAACAACAACAACAACAAACGTGATAGCATAGAATATTGTATTAAGCCTACTTAATAGGTCAAGGAACATTAAGCCATAAAGATATAAAATGACACTTCGTGTAGGAAATCAATCAATATTTGCATTTATATAAATCAGAAAGAGATTACAACTGGTGCCTTGACGTTGCTGGTCTCCTCCGACATATTCGGGTTCCCACACTTCTGCTATCACTTCATGGATAGGCTCAACAATTAAATTTTTAAGGCCTCTTTCCCTCTAGTCTCAAACCAAACCAAAATCACATTATTCTCCCTCAAACATACACTAGAAAGCTACAAGCTATATATGACTTGCTGATTATTCAAGCTTGCTCCAAAACTCCAACTAGATTTTGCTTGGGAAAAAGAGAGGTTTATATAGCTTGGATGGATGGGAGATGGTTCCTCTCATCATGGGATAAAGTCTTATCTCTTGAGGTAATAGGGGAAAGGAGTCCAAACTGACTTCCTCGGCTCTATCCGGCCCAACCATCTACCAAACTTCTGTTACGAAGCTTCTAGACATGGAAGCTTCGGCTCCTTATTTAAAAAACCTTCCAAAAGAGGATTGACGCGACTGGAAAAGGGCTCAGTCACTCTGAACGGCACGAGGGCTAGTTTTAATCTCTGCAAATCAGCACGAGGGCTAGTTTTAATCTCTGCAAATCAGCACGAGGAGAAAACTGGTTAGTAGCGCTGGTCTTGTAAACTAGGATAGAAGTAAGATTCTTGGGAAATGATGCAAAGGGGAATTATTATTCTCATGAAGAGGGACATACTGGGAGTTTCTTCATGATGGGAAGCATGTCGGGTACACTGTATAGGTCCTCTAGGATCGTAGACGGGGAATACAAGGACAGTGATAAAATGCTGTGTAACACCATGGAAAGAGTGCATATAAATAATATGTAAAGACAAATCAAAATTTATTACTTATGCCCTTTATCGATTTACTATCATCTTCTACATTCTGCCAACTTTAAGTTTATCCACTACAACTCACAAGTGACTCTAGCCATGTGTTGTTGACTTACTAGTTTTCTTTGGATTAGTTGAGGCATATGGTGCAAAGGAGTAGGGATCAATTCCCATTAAATTGTTCATTCCATACCATTTGTGAATCTGATTCCCAAAAGTAATCTTGATCGTAGTGGCCTTATCCTGTAGTTTTATCTACACAAATTCAAGTAGTTCATTTGCAGCTCCAATGATATCAAATACAATTATCTTGGTGAAGTTTGGGTTGTGAATCTTCTAGGGAGGTCCTTTTGGACTTAGGTATATGTGTTAAACTGAGTAACCTGCTTCCTCTGGGACTTTACTTTCACTTTGATTCACCATAATTTGGCATAGGAGATCGACCAACATGAAAGCAAGGCAACAAAATCAATTTAAGTCCTGGTTTGATAACCAGTTACAACTATTAAAAATGTTATTTAAAATGAGCAAGTATCTAGCTGCATTACAACCTTGTTTTATTAGAGTAATGAATCCATATTAAATTTCATTTCACTTACAATTTCAAACTCACTACTTTAATAAAAAATAAGAATAAGCAAATAAATTTTGCAATCTCACATTTAGAAAGTTATGTAATCCTATTTCCCTATGTGGATTATGCCCATTATTATTCTATTCATATTGGATTTCCTTTAACTTTATCACCTTCACTTGCAGTTCTCTCACATCATAACAAATACTTTGTAGTGTGCCTATATCTAGCGTTACGACTATTGTTGGAGTATTGACAGAAATAACAACAGAATATGATGTGCAGAGGCTGAATGGAATAGTCAAAGTTTATGTGACATTTGTTCTTATGCTATTAGTAGCACTGTAATTCACAATTACATGGAATTAGTAATGAAATTGAATTGGCTCAAAAAAAAAA
>APFE031202046.1:67745-88762 GCA_000404065.3 Pinus taeda
ATAACCCAACATATTTGTGACCCATTTTTTTTGTTCTTCTAAAGATAATATTTGTTCTAAAAAGTATTTAAGACTATCATGATCCATTTTTACCTTGAAGTGTCTTCCTATTAGGTAAGGTCGCCATTTCTTAAGTGCATGTAGTATTGCTAACATTTCCTTCTCATAAATATCTTTCTTGAGATGTAGCCGTAAAAATACTCAATCACCTCCATCAAAACTTCTTTCACTAAGATGTTGATCTGCCTATTGCTTCATTTGATTCTGCACCAAAGTGGCGTTATCCTTCAAAAGTTGGAGAACTTGTTGTTGATGATCAATGTGATCTTTCACTGCTTGAATCTTTTTCTTCTTGATATGTCCTTCTATATTAAGAGGTTGAGGAGTGGTAATTTCTTCCAATGCATTACAAGATATTGTTAGATTCATTTCTTGATGCTCGATGTGATCTTTCATTTCTTGAACATTTTTATTCTTGATATGTCCTTCTATCTTCATAGTTTGAGTAGTGGTAATTCTGGCCAATGCATTACAAGATATGGTCGGATTCATTTCTTCTTTCTCGATGTGATATTTCACTTCTTGAACCTTTTTCTTTTTGATATGTCCTTCTATCTTGAGAGTTTGAGGAGTGGTAATTCTTGCCAATGCTTCATAAGATATGGTCGGATTTATTTCTTCTTTCTCTAGGGTTGGTTCCTGGTGTATATCCTCTTCTTTTGATGTTTTTTGATCCTTTTCTTTGTCCTCTTCTCAATCAATGTAAAATAATTTCTTCTCAGCACACTTATGACCTTTAATGTATTTGTTATCACAATTGTAACAAAGCCCTTCTGCTCTTTTTTCTTCCAATTGTTGTTGTGTCAACCTTGTAGGTTCTGGAAAGTTAGGAGAAGCAACACTTCCATATTTATAGTGGTGAGGGGTAGACTTCCTTGTTGCCATAATTTTTCTTTCCACTTTTCTTACCGACCTGAATGCATTCTCCAATGAATCAAGTTCCCAAAAACGAACCTTATGTTGAATGTTATCCTTTAAATTCCCTATGGAGACATCAATCCTCTACTTCTGTGGAATATCATTTTCCCTTATATTCGATTTTTGAAAGTCCTCAATGTGATCTACCATTAAACACTTTTGTTTGAGATTTATCAATTGGCTAAAGAAAGTGTTTCTCTTTGTATCCTCATAATGTGCTATCATTTTCTCCGTGAAAATTGACCATGTAACAAGTGGTTTACGAGAACAAAGCCCTTTATACCATAAAAATTGATTTGGTTCTAAATATGATGAAATATGTACCTTTTGTAACACTTGCATTTCATGTAGATCAAAATATTGCTCCATCTGTAGTATCCAAATTACCAAATCCTTTCCATCAAACTTCCTCATATCGCCTTTTCTTGATTTTAGGAGCTCGATATTGAAACACCTATAACTCTGTACTTTTAGATCTCCAAGTTCTAATTTTGTCTCCTGCATTTTCCCTCTGAGTCCTCTTTCTAACCCCGCAAGTCTGATCAAAATTTGATTCTCCAAGAAAGCGTTATGCCCAATCTCCTAATATGACCTGATTATCTAATGTTTCAGTAGAACGAACTTGTACGACGTGCCACGTGTCACTATTTCGACCTTCGGATCTGAAAAATATAAATAGAAAACTACAGTCCGTCCTCTTTCTGTAACTTCTTATGAAATTTCAATTTGTTGCTCAGAGAGAAAGTTATGATGATTTTCCCAAGGTCCCCTGTTTAAAATGTAATTAGAGAGTTTGCAAAAACCCTAACTTCCTTAGATTATATCTCTGAACATATAACGAGACAAGATCTGAGATTCAGACCCAAGCTTCACCAAGATTTCAGCTCAAATGGGCTTTAATTTCAGAATCTGAACCTTCATAGAAAAAATATTATGGCGAAAATTCCACGATGACCTATTTGAGATGAAATCGTGGAGCTTGCAAAAAACCTAACTTCCTTATATCATATCTACGAAAATATAGTGAGACAAGATCTGAAATTTGGACCCAAGATTTAGACCAATTCCTTCTCAAATGGGCTTTTTTTTAGCTTCTGAGACTTCGTAGAGAAAACGTTATAGCGAAAATGCCACGATGGCCTGTTTGGAGCAGCGAAACCCTAGAATCCAAAGCTATGATACCAAATGTTATGAAACGGATTCACAAAAAGATAGAAAAGATAGATCAATGCCTTAGAAATAAGCCTCTTCGAGAGGGCAATGTCCTTTACATTACACAAATGAACAATTCTTTGGTGATAGAAATGACAAGACCTCCTTTCTATATATAGGAGTATAAGGGGTCATAATATAATCAGAGCCGACATAACAATAATAATGTAAGGGCACAATAATAACAATATGGGGACTACATGAGCACAACAATATAATAAGGGGGTTGTAATAATAACAATAAGGGGTTACACTAGTAGTATAGGGACCCAATTTTTCCAGCTTGAGCAATGGAATGTGCCCCAATAACGCTCCCTCAAACACCACCTTCTCTAGCAGTAGTGGTGTAGAAACCATGAATTTGGCGGTATCCGGGTCTTTAGGTACCTTAGCTTTGCCTTTTCACGATGGGATATACTTAGGGAGCTGAGTGATAGGCTCACCCTCTTCAGCATCCATCTCATTGAGGTCAAGGGGCTCATGCTATGATTTATCCATTTTTCCCTTTTGGCGAATCTCCGTGGGGTTTTTCCGCAGTGATTGCCTCACCAGAATGGATTATGGTTTCTTTTGTTTCTTATCGGTTGTAGTTGGCTTAGGCCTAGGCGGCCTCGACGATGTAGGTATAGAGGCTATTGCTTCCATTGCACATGCGACTTCACGGGGCACGACTTCAGAGGCTGCGTGTTATGAAACCAGCTCAAAAAAGATAGAAAAGAGAGATCAATGCCTTAGAATTCAGCCTCTTCGAGGGGGCAACCTCCTTTACATTACAAAAATGAACAATTCTTGGTTGATACAAATTAAAAGACCTCCTTTCTATATATAGGAGTCTAAGAGGTCATAACATAATCAGAGCCGACTTAACAATAATAATGTAAGAGCACAATAATAACAATAGTGGGCTTCTATGGGGCACAATAGTAACAATATGGGCACTACATGGGTACATCAATATAATAAGTGGGTTTTACTAATAAAAATAAGGGGTTTCACTAGTAGTATAGGGGCCTAACACCCACTTTGTCACTAAGCTACCTCTAAAGCTTGAGCAAGAATATCTAAGTTAGTATTCTATGTTTTTATAATTTTGGTCCTAGTTTCCATCCTTGGTTTCTTCATTAAAATTTGCATTTGAAACCCCTAATTTTACTTTTGAGAAGTTTATTTTTAGCCTTTAACTTCTTGTTTTTCTTGTACTAGTGGAAAAGGTGTAAGAGAAATTTGAATGTCATTATGTATCTTCATTGCTTCATGTTCCTAGTTTAAAAAATTGTTTAACACTTCTAATTCATAAATTTCCCGTTTAAGAACATTTTCAATTTTGGCATTCTTCTTGAGGGCTTAAATGAATTCCTTCTTGATT
Source organism: Pinus taeda (assembly GCA_000404065.3). Classification (NCBI taxonomy): domain Eukaryota; kingdom Viridiplantae; phylum Streptophyta; class Pinopsida; order Pinales; family Pinaceae; genus Pinus; species Pinus taeda. The sequence goes on from APFE031202046.1 coordinate 71,302, forward strand.
TGAGGACAAGTCAATAATTTTTCCTTGTGCTTTTTGTTTAAGAGATTATATATAGTCATAGATTTCTTGTTGAACAAGGTTGATTTATGGGGTCTTTCTTGTTGGACTTGCAGTTGGTGATGGTATTTTTTTTGCTTCTTCTTCTTCTAAATCAACAAAACCTAGAGATTGTTTAATGGTCAATTTCATAAGTCATGCACTTCTTCATGACGATTTTTTAGTAATGAGGGCTTGCTTTCTCTTTAAACTTTTGTTTTTCTCTGTTTCTTCCTTTGATGAACCTTCACATGTATTGAAAATTTTCTTCTTTCTGGGACTCTATAAAACATTTGCAAGAGGCATTTCCTCATCAAAAATATTTTGTGTGTGCTCATCTTGTGGAATTTATTGCGCATGTACTTCATTTTGAATTTTAGGGTTTGAGGAAAGTTTTCGACAACTTCTTCCTATATTAGAACTAGACTCATCTTGCTCAATTTCCTTAAAATTATTTTGAACCAGCAAATCCTCCCAATTATCCCCTTTAATAGATTGTACTTTTCTTTGGATATTAGTGACCATTTTTCTTAAGCTACAAAGAAGGAAATATGGAAAATTGATTTCATTGACATCGATAAAATGCATCATCAACTGATCACAGTAAAAGAACATATTTTCAAACCTACCCTCACAGATTATGAACTTCTAAATGATTAACAATAAATTTCTCCATTTAATTTTTAAAGTTGTTAATAGAATTCCCTACTTAAAATGGATATGTCCATACCTGGGTTTTTCACGAAGATTTCACAAGATTTCTCTTTGATTTCTGAGTTTTTAAACCAAATTTCCCCACTTATTGGCAATCCTATGGCTTCTCCCATGAATGACTCTATGAAGACCAACCTGATATCTTCAATTTCCACTTCTATCCCACATAGGCCTGAGCAAATGATTTTGTAATCTCCTTATCATTCCCATCAAACTTTTCAAAGAATTGTAACCATCGTGCCTGCTACAATTGTTGCTTCACCTATGGATAGGGATCACGAAACTTCATTCCATTTGGCTCAGAATGCACAATAACTCCCATGTTGAGGAAGCTTCAGTCCATAATTTCCCTTTTTGACACGATTATGTTGTGTAGCACGCACATAAATATAATGGAAATAGTAGTTGAGGTGTTTTTGACAAAGAAGAATGAAACAAATCCAAAGGAAATGGGATAGTGTAAGGGAGAAATGGGATGATATACGGATAAAGATGAATGAATTTAAACAATAGCAAGGTTTTAATGTCATTCATATTTCGTGATGATTACCAAAAGTTTATGGATTAAATGGCGAAAACCAATATTATGTCATGGAAAAGGTAATAATTACATAATATGGTGAAGGCAATCGTTATAATCATCTATTTATATCATAACTCAATGCTTTTCCTTTATTATTAACTAATATTTACATACCTTTCATTCCGCCTTACTAATTTTCTCTTTTTGTAGGTTGCTCAGGTTGTTGTAGTTGTGATATCCATTCAGGTTGCTTTGGCCACGATCTTCAGTTGCTTTGGTTGTAATTTGTCAATTCAACTATGAAATTTCATGAGAGCTACATATTTTTGACAATTTTGTGGTTGCCTTATTTCTACAAAGAGGAATAAAAGAAATGGGACAAGAATAACAAAATTAAAAGAAAATCTAGGCTACCAAGAATTCTTGGTTTTCAACTTAGATTTTCTATATAAAATGCCAACAATGTTGGTTTTCATGTTTATATATATATATATATATATATATATATATATAATATATATATATATATATATATATATATATAATATATATATATATATATATATATATATATATATATATATATACGTTTTATTTTTATTTTTCTTGAAAAAAAAAAGTAGAAAACTAGGTTGGAGAGGAAGAAGAATCTTCCTTGACCAACTTCAAATCAAGATTATCTTGCAAATTTCTTATGAACTCTTCCTTTGTTAATGGTTTATGATATATTCACAATCTATGACTATTTACAATGAAAGTTACTTTTTATTCATCAATGATTTTAATTCTAATTACTCCATTATGAAAGACAATTTCAATCTCATAAGGACCAAGCCAATGAGTTTGAAATTTTCCTTGAAAATATTTAAATTTAGAATAAAAAAGTAATGCCCAATCACCCAGCTTGAACTTCATATATTTCATAATCTTATCATGCCATTTGGATCTTTGTTGTTGAACTATATTGGTTCTATGAATAACATCTTGTCGTATCTCATCAAGTTCATTCAATTGCTCCATTCTTTGTTTCTAGGCTTCTGATAGATCAAAACCCAGTTTGATTGGTGTTTTGAAGGTCTTTATTTGGAACTCAATAGGAAACAAGACTTGATTCCCATAAACAAATTCATGAGTATGTCTAATTGTGTTTCTCCATGTGGTATGATGCCCATAAAGCTTCTGGAAGCTTTTTTGTGCAATCCCTTCTATGCAGATGTACAGTGTTGATAAGAATTGCTTCAAGTACTTTATAAGTAGCTTCAACTTGTTTGTTTGCTTATGGATGATATGGAGTAGAATTCCAATGTTTGATTTTGTATTCCTCCATTATATTTTTGCACCAACTTGGATGTAAATTAAATACCTTGATCTATCAAAATTTCTCTTGGGACACCAAAATGAGTGAAAATATCCTCAAAAAGAAATGAAACTACAACATTTTCAGTAGCAAAAGGAAGTTCTTGAGCCTCTACCCATTTTGTGACATAATTTGTACAAACAAGAGTGAACCCTTTTTGCCTTGATGGTCGATTAATTGGACCAACAAAATCTAGAGCCAACTTTTTAAAGGGTTCAATAAGTACCTAAGGTTGTAGAGGCATATCATCTAAAGGAACAAGTTTTTCCATTCTCTAGAAACCATAACATCTCTTAAAATACTCTTTGGTGCCTCTAAAAAGAGAAATTCAATAATATCCTAAGAGAATGATTATATAGGCAGACCTTTTATAGCAGAGTGTCGTCCACATGGTTCGTCGTGACAAGCCTTTAATGTTTCGGGTACTTCATCTTCTCTGACACATCTTCAAATGATTAGATCAAGACCTGTTTTGTACAATTCTTCATTTGTACATGAATAATATGCACTGGTTTGAATAACTTTCCTTTTCTTCCAAGGAGACAAATATGAAGGTAACTTTCCTATGGCCAAATAATTAGCAATATTTGAAAACCAAGGATATTTAATAGATACTAAAAAAATATATTCATCAGGAAAATGATCTTTTACAGGAACATCCTGATTATCACTTTGGATTCTAGATAGAAAATCAACAACTGTATTCTCCTTTCCACACCTATCCAAAATAGTAATATTGAATTCTTGTAATAACAATAGCCATATTGTAACTTTTCCATTAGTAATTGATTTTTATTCATTAAATATCGAATTTTAGAGTGATCTCTGTGAACAAAAGTTTCATAACCAATGATATAGTGTCAAAATTTATTAATCGCATGTACAACAACTAAAAATTCCTTTTCTGTTACAGTATAATTTAACTTTGTGGGAGTAAAATTTTTACTTGTGTAATAAATGGCATAAGGAGTCAAATATTTTAGTCCCAGTACAACTCCTAAAGTTGTATCTGAAGCATTGTTTGAAATATGAAAAGGAAGACTCCAATTTTGTTCCTCTAAAGATAGGTGCTTCAAAAAGAATTTCTTTCAATGTTTCAAAAACTTGTTGGAAATCAGAATTCCAAATGAATTCACAATATTTTGTAAGTAATTTGAAAAGTGGAGAGGCTATATTTGTGAAGTTTTTTAATAAATCTTCTGTAATAACCAGTAAAAATAAGAAAAATTCTAACATCTTTTTGACAAACAGGAACTGATTATTTAGAAATAACTTCTACTTTAGATGAATCCACTTTAGTTCCATCTCCCGAAATGTGGTGGCCTAAAACATATCCCTCAGTCAACGTCATAAAACATTTTACATGGCTTAATGAGATATTTGTTTCTTTACATCTAATGAGAACTTTTTCTAAAATTTCAAGAGATTCCTCAAAATAATTACCATAGGAAATAAAATCATCCATGTAAACATCCACACAACCATGAATTAGATCAGAAAGAATGCCTATAACTTCCCTTTGGAATGTTGCAGGTGAATTACATAATCCAAAAGGAAGTACCTAGTAAGAATAGGTTCCCCATGGATGGGTAAAAGTTGTTTTTTCTTGATTTTTCGAAGCTACTTCAATTTGGTTATCTCCACTAAAACCATCCAAGAATGAAAAATACTATTTTCCTACCAATGGATCAAGGACTTGATCTATAGAGGGAAGCAGAAAATGATCTTTCAAGGTAGCTTTATTTAATTCCCTATAATCGATGCATACTCTCCATTTTCCATTTTTATTTGGAAAAATCACTAATGCTAAGACCCACTGACTATCTGATATTTGGTAGATGAAATTCACATTCAACAGTTTTTGTAACTCCTCTTTTACAATTTCCCTTAAATTTGGATTCATCCTCCTTTGGGGTTGTCAAACTTGTCTGACATTTTCTTAATTATAGATATGATGCATACAAGTGTTAGGATCAATTCCGTTCATATCAGTATATTCCCATGCATAATCATAGGAATGTTCTTGTAACATCTTTATTAATTCTTTCTTTTGGGATTCTTCTAAATTATCATTATTGTTGAAATTTTTCCCTATAAATATTTCTATTAAAGATTTGCCATATTTTTCCATAGGATGTAAAGCCATTTGATGTGATGATAGATATTCAAAATTATATTTTTCTTGAAAATTTTGGTCTTGTTCACAATATGAGGAAGAATCGTTATTATTCATTAGATTTAAAATTTGATCTCCTTCATCTATTTGTGAAGTAGAAAATATTGGTTATATGTCAAAATCTCCATTATCATCATCTATCCAAACTTCACTTTCTACTTCTATTGTTGTTTTCGTAGGAGGATATAGTGTGAATTTCTTAGTAGAGCTTCCATCGGAGATAAACATATCACCAGATATAGAACTTATAAAAGCATCAGTTGTAGCTAGCAATGGTCTTCCTAGAATCAATGGATGTCCTCCTAATTTATTCTTGCGGGTTAAAATCATAAAATCAACAGAATATTCCCAAGAATCTAAGGAGATAGATACATCTTCTAATACACTATGTGGTTTGATAACATTCTATCTTCTAACTGTAGTAATGTTGGTATGTATTGAAGATTAGAAAGTTTTAATTGATCCATAGTTTGTTTGCTCATGATATTGATAGATGATCCTAAATCTAACAATGTGTTTGGAACATCGACACCATTAATATGCTTTTTTACAATGGGGCTACCTAGATCTAAATATTTTTGAACTGTTGGTTTTCTCATCATAATACCTGCAATGTTTCCAACTAACTGAATTTTGTTAACTTTTTTTTTTTTCTTCTTGGTTTTTTAATGCTTAACTCCCTTATTGTATTTGAAAATATTGGTATTTCCCTTATAGCTTGTAACAAATGAATTTTGATGCAAACATTCTTCTATTCATCTAACATATCATATTCAAGAAAAACAAGTTGTTTTTCTATTCCTTTTTCAAATTTTAGCCTTTCAGGAAATAGTGGATTTTGAACAGAAACAGAAGGTTGTTCTACAATGGGAGTTGAGTTTATTGAGGTATTATGACTATGGGTGCTCTCTTTATGAGGAATTTCTTCTTGATTAAGAGATTTTTCTTTTTCAAGCGGTTCATCCTCTCCATATTTCTAAATAACAACATATGGTAACTTCTTTCCAAAACTCTACTAGATCTAAGTTGGACATTGTTTAGATCTAATGGAGTTATCATGCAAGCTTGAAAATTATGACCTTCTATATTGTAAACAATTTGTGAATTTTTACTATTCAGATTTGGAAGTCGTTGAGCAAGTAGTTGATTTGTTTTTTTGAGGGTATGATGTGGATGGTAATTGAAGTGGTTGATTAGAAGGTTGAGTTTGATTTTGAAATTGTGGAAAAGTGTTTGACTGAGGAGGATAGTATGGAGGTTGATATGGAATAAATGGTTGTTGAAATTGATTATACCTAGGATTCCTAGGATGATACTACCAACCTTGTGTCCATAATGGATTTTGAGGTGGCCAACATTGCCAAGGCATTGGAGTATTCCAATTTTTCTGAGGTTATACAAATGATTGGTATTGAGGATTAAGACCGTCTACCATATTTTCCTGTTATGGTGGCCATGGTCTTTTACCAATAAAAAAGAGTGACTCAACTTGGCTTGCTTCAACTTCATTTTTCAAGACTTCTTTAGGTCCAGGAATTGAATGACATTCCTTTGTGACATGAATTTCTTAACAGACAGCACATATTTCTACACTATAAATAGGACATTCTCTTAAAGCATGTTTCTTTTTTCATTTAGGACAAAAAATTTACAATGCAACATTTTCAATTTTTTTCTTTTTTGAACATTAAGAATATCTTTTTTCACTAATACTCCCTAAGATATCTGTACTTAAGTTTTCAATCAAATTTCCTATTTCTTCTCTAATTATTTTCCCAGTTGCAAATTTATTAATCATAGACATAAGAGGGTATCTTGGATTTTTCCCAGTTCTAGCCTTTCCTCTTGAAATGTGTACACACAATTCACAAATCTCTCTAAATGATAATTGAGAAACATATCCTTTGCCCATTAAATTGAGAATATCTACACACTCATCTCTAATTCCTTTTAGCAAAAGAGCTTTTAGAGTTTCTTCATCTAGATTATGCATTTTAGCCCTTTTAACATTATAAGAAAATCTTTCAACGAAATATTCAAGATTTTCATCCTCTTTCTGCATCGTTTTAAAGACTTCATCTTTAAGGTTATGATGCATACAATAGTAATTATATTTATCTAAGAACACATTTTTTATTTCTTCCCATGTTCTTATGGTATGTGTTCCTAATACCATAAACCATTTAAGTGCTCCTTCTTTACAAGTGGTTGGAAACAACTTCAATTTTTGAGAATCAAGCAAGTAGTCATAATATCTACACAAGACTTCAAACCCAAAAGGAAATGTTTCAGAATCCTCATGCTTTACTCCATGGAATTTAGGGAGGATAGAGAGTGAGATATTCTTCATTGTAATAGTGGTATCTTCGTCTAATATGGGAAACCCAAAATATTATGGTTCTCCTCTAACACCTATTCCTCCACCTCGTCCTCTATTTGCCCCTCTTCCTCTTCCTCCATTACCTTTTCCACTTCCAATCCCAAATTCACCATTCACATTATGTAATTCTCCTTCTCCTTCCTCTGCCATTGTAAATTCTTCAGAGCTATTGTAGTGTTCTTCAATTGGATGTTCGAGATCCTCTTCTGGTTCTTCCATCAATGGAATAAAATAAGTTTCTTCTTCATCATTTTCAAGAGGGACTTCGAATTATTTTCCTCGACTTGGTTCTCCAGTTGAAGATAAAAATATTAATCCTTCTATTCGGGATGTAGGTTCATCTACTATAACTTCAATATAAGAAGTGGTGAATCATTTGGTTGGATTTCATATCTTTGTACCTCAGGAAGCCTAACACTATCTGCAAAGGATAGAATATGAGCTTTGGTGGATGGTGTGGCACTACGAGGTCATGGTGGGGTGAGTGGTGATGTTGGAATTGAACTCCTACTTGTACCTATAAACCTACCCCTAGAATCTCTTTCCCTATGCATAAATATGCTTTTATCATTTATTTTTAATGAAAAGACTCCTAAAAATAAATCATGTATACACTTCCCTCATAATGGCACCAACATTTTTGTTAATTTAATTCAGTGGAAATTATTGCGTAAACTATCAACTATGTCTTGTAAAATGTTGAAGTCTATGTGCACCAATTGTGCTAGGATTCTTTATTACGCGACTAAATTTTCAAATTGAGTTAGGATGTTTTCAAGCACATGTTTTATCTGAGAAAATTGTCACTCTTGCAAGAAGAAAAATATCACACTCACATAAATAAAGCTAAATGGAAGTGCAAAAATAAATAACAAAATCAAATCGAAATTCTCTTTACGCTTGCAAAAAATAAATTTAATCTAAAATTGCAAAAATAGATATCACACAAGAAAATCTAGATCTATTTCTCACTGATAGATATGAAACTAACTCTTAAGTGTAGAATTAAAATATCACACTGGAAAATCTAAATCACATTGATAAAGCCTTGAAAGAAATTATACTTCTAAATGATCAAAATTTACATGTGCATAATAGATCCCTTTTTTTTTTATTTTCTTCATCCTTCACACAATAGAATGATTTAAATCTATGAAAAAAATCATCATCAAACTCTATTCAAACTTTGTTCTCACTCTCATAAGCATTCACTGAAAATCAAAACTGAAAGATTAGCTGAGAAAAAAATAATGCTATAGAACTAAAATACAAAACTGAAATATTAACTAAAAATAAAATGAGACCTTACAGCTCCCAGGGGGCCCTCTTGTGAGTTGTAGGTATGAGGTGATAAAAAGATATTAAACATGCATGAATACACATCGCATGGAGGAATAACAAGTTATCCTTTAAAAATGCAAAGAGTATTTCAAAATAATAACCAGTCTTGTCATCAACATACAGAGATGCAAGCTTTATAACCTCCTTCAATAAATTGTTTGGATATTTCTAAGCCTATCCTACTCAACATAAATTCTAAAAATAACATAAGATAATATGAAATAGTGATTCTTCATGATTTTCTATTGGAGAAGCAAACCATGAGGAAAAATATCATCTTCATCCTTATCTTCTCACTTGACTTATTCATCTTTGGCTCCTTTTATATTGGGTTGACTTCCACGTTGACCTATTCATATGGCATCCTTACCATCTTGTTGGATCATCAAGATAGGTGGATACCATTATGATGGTTGTCAGCTACCTATCCATACATTTCATTCCTCAACTGGTGTTTTGAAACCTACATATTCTTCAAGTAAGTTTCAGAATCGATCATTAAATATAGAATTGATGCAATTGGGTATCTTATGCAAATATTAAATCAAATATTAAGGAAACAATGAAACTATGAATAAAATCTGATTAGGTACCTGCTTTTTCCAATAACCTTGCAAGCTGACACCTTATTGAGATTATTATGGTCAAAAAGGAAGGGAATGGAGTGAATGGATTTTAGGGAAGGTGTCAAAAAGGAAAAATTTTGGTCTTCAACACTTATGGAGCTCACTCCTTTGGTACATTCTCTTGTAGGACTCCCTTTATATAGAGTGAAGGAAAAGACTTACCATATCAGTAGAACTAGTTTCCAATCCTTCTATAATCTTCATGGATGAGCCAACATTAGGACTAGATTCTCATGTTGTAGTGATAATTATGCAAACTATTCACAACACAATCAATATAGGTCAAACAATTGTTTATACCATCCACTAACCCAACATTGATATCCTTGCAGCTTTTTATGAGGTGAACTCAAACATTTTCATTGATAAATCCACACAATATGAAACAAAATGCATTTTTTATTTTTCTTTGCTTGTATTAACAAGAGGAAAGGGGTGCAAAGGGCTAGAATAAGATAGGATTCCACAAAACCAACAATTTCTAAATTTTCAATTTTGTTGGTTTGTTGAACTGCAAGTCTCACTACTGAAAAGGGGTGGCCATATCATCTATGCAGTTCCTTTAGGTTATAATTCTCATGAACTCATTAAATATTTTGAGGTAGGATTGATTTCTCGTTCCATATTTTATAAGCTATTTGGTTATCGATTGTGCTTACCATTATCAATCCATGGTACAAAATAATGATCTTATCTGATTCCTATTTGTTTTCCTAGGTTATGCTAGGAGTACCATAGATCATACAAGGATACAATCCAGCAAAATGGGCCCTAGAAGTGAGTCCATCACTTTTTAGGTGTATATTTTGTTCAAATCTATGAGAATTCAACACTCTATGAGTATGTCTGACATAGGTGTAGGTTTTGCTAAAATCTATAGAAATTAAGCACTCTATGAGTATGCATAATATAACTGTAGGAAATTGTTTGAGAAAGAGATTTTTACATATGCATATCTAATTTTGTTACACTATCTTTGATAATATAATTTCTCCAAATAAGAGATTTCAAATTTTCTAAAACCTTATTTGACTATTATGTTGTTATGCTTTAAGATGGAATCAAGCTCTTATTAAAGAGATAAGCACCCTAGCTTCAGGTTGGTAGGATCTTAATTTTCCAACACAATATGCACAGTCCTTCAATTTTTAGTGCATGGTTTCCTTTGGAAGCAACATTGGTCATATTGGAGGAATACAAACTATACTATCATGATTTTTTTCTTCACTACAATGGTTTAAAATTTAACAGCGTTGAATTAATACAACATCACACATTCAATAGGATTCGTACCAATGAAAATAAAATAGTTCATAAGAATAAGCTTAAGTTAAATAACATACATTGCAAAAATAACAAGAATAGTCCTATTACATTTACAACATATGCATGAAAACGTGTTGGCTCTGATATTTTATTAAGTGAAATTTCCAGTCATACATACACCATTGACAGACCATTGGCCCCAATGGTGGAACCTGAAGTCAACATCACTTTCTCCTCCAAAGAAACATATTTCCTTTATGCTACGGAAAAGACAAGGCTCTCGCAAATTTCCCAAGCTCCCGACTCTAAGCATAAGCCTAGCCAAAAGCTTGACTCCCCAAAATCTCTTTACATGAGTTATGAGGTTCTATTTATAACAAGAGGGGATGACTATTCAACTCCCCTTTGTGAATTTTGGACTAACCTCATGACTCTTCAACCTCTTTACAAAATAAATCATTACATGACATCATGACTCTTCACATTCTAATATTGACACTTTGAATTCCACTTACAAATTAATTACAAATAATATTACAATTTACACTCTTACCCATATAAGACAAAATAGGGTAGAGCCAACTAGACAGCCTAACAAGACAAAACACTATCATTCTTGAGTTTGGGAGAACTCAAGCTCAGTAACTTCCAATTGATTTTTGCCAGTGACGTAGCAGTACCAAGCTTTGTATTGTGCGATGACATCCCCAAACTATGTGATGGTGTCTAGCTAGAAGCAAACTCTAACCTCCATGGAATATGTGTAAAATTATTTGGAACCGATTTCTACTTCCTTCTGAAGCATGATCAACATTGTCCGCAATTGGACATGGCCACTGATGTAGTTGTGCATGTTCTTTCTATTCAACTTCAAGTCCTCCTTAGTGGAAATCTATCCGAGTTGTTCCAAGTATTCCTTTATCTCCTTTCTAACTTGGTTCCTAGGTTTTGGCTCCAATGAGTGAGCCAACTAATGGGATCCTATGGGTCTTCACCAAGAAGTCCATACTATTGTAAATTCGTGCATACAATGCCTAAATGTTACGAATGAATGACGCAATTTGTTTTTTATTCTGGATCAACATCCACACTCTTGATTTCACCAACTCTGCTTGTGGCTTCCTTTTCTTACCCAAGTCAGGTGGTGACCCTTTGTATTGCATTTTCCATTCATGCATGAAAACTATTATAGCTTGCACATTTATGGGAGTTTTGACAAAGTATTTACATTGTTGTTGTAAGCCGTGTAGGTAGATGACTGCTTTATTCATGGTAACAAGCTCCTCATAGAGGTTTTTCATGGTCTCTTTAAGTGTTGATACTTCACTAAGTATCGTTGGCCTCATTTCCTCCATGTGGACTTGTGTGGAAGCTGCATTCTAAGTTGTTGTGTGAAGCTATTCAACCTATTTCTTGACAGTCTACAAGTTCTTTGCCAATTGCTTATTCTTGGCCATAAGTTACTGAGTGTTTGAATTTGATTCACCTGCAAAGGCCAATTTGGCTGAGGAAATGGCTTCAGGATCTCTCCTGGTGTTGACCACAATTACCCTTTATCTAATGAATGAAGGAGATGTGATATCATCAGGAAAATGTTTATTACACGCTTGTAGAATCTTATTATGAAGTTCATCATACGAAAAATTGTACATGTCCATAACCAGATCATGATCAAGAGGAATAACTTTCCCTTCCTAGCCTAGAGATGACTCTGCTGCTAGAGGTGGTGGAGACTGAATAGTGACTTATTATGTGCTAGGCATCATATCAAAATCTTGACTATATGGCTCTGGTTCCACCTCTACATCATCGATCTCTATCAACTCTTCAATCTTCTAAGCAAGCTCCTAATCCTTCATCTGTCTGTCCTCATCCTTTGTTGGTTGTCAATTATGTTCTTTCTCTTCAACTTGTTTCTGTGTTGTATCTTCTACTATTGCACTCTGCCTTTCTTCTTATTCTTGTAATTTATAATTCTCTTCTTGTTCTTACTTCTGCTTTTCTTCCTCCAAAATCCTTTGTTCTTCCCTCTTCCTTCATTCTACTCTCTGCATCCTCTAGTTCCTCTTTTCCTCTGCTACTAAATATGTTTTCATAATAGTTGGATCTGCTTTCATATTGTGGTTTCGTTCTCCCCCTGGACTATAAGAAACATTTCTCTTTCCCTTATCCTAAGCAAGGCTTCTCCCTTCTGTTGGCATTGATTCCAGAGTAACTTCCTTCTATGGAATCACCTACGAAGTTCCTACAAAACTGACTGGCTCATGGGTCTTGGAGGCATTATAGCAATTCTTCCATTGATCCTCCTCTTGTCAATGGAATGTCCTGCTCAACCACTGAAAGTGAATTCTCACACAGTGGTCTTTGCAAATACCACAGGGATTGTACGTATTAAAGTCTCAAGTACCGAATGAAAACTTCTCTATTTCCTTTCCTTTCGTATCCACGACTTTTAGGTTCTTTATCTCATACAATCTAATTTGCATAGGAAGAGTTAGCTAAGGTGCTTTCTTCTTCTTATGAAAAGTTGCTGACAATCATGTGGCAAGTTGATATGACACTTATTGCATGACAAGATTATCAGTGGAAGACCCTGGAAAAATATGTGGCTACGTTTCTCCACCGAACACTCTAAGGAAGGTGCCATCTAGTGAGGCAAACAAATATGCAATATCTGATACTACCTCCATTACCCCTAGTGACATGCAAGGCAGTTCTTCCTCGAAGATAATTTTGTATAGTGGAATGAGGAAGTGGTCACTTAGCTTCTTCACAACTCCTCGATGGCTCCAATCTGAGAGCATCTTGTACTGGATGTGCACAACAACATCTCGAGGTGTCCAAACCCAGTTCATGCCTGGGAATGCATTATGTGCACAAATTTCATCTAGTAAATATGTAGATATATAAAATATTTATTTCCCACCCTTTGGAGGATTCCATACATTTGCTACATGGATGCTTAACTATTGAGCCAAAAATTCTTACCAATTGAATAGCTTCCCCTCATTCACAACCTAGTTTAGTAAAATTTCCCACCCTTCCAGAAAGGTATTTGTGCTCTTCTGACCATGGATTTTGCAATCTAGGATGATCAACAGCTAATATTTCTTCATGAGAGACCTGGTCTTATATGTGTTGGTGGGTGTATGTTGAAACTTTGACGACTCCTTCACATAGCTCTTAACATCATCTTTCATGCCCAAATAGTTGTTAGTGGCACAGAAGAGTGAATCCATGAGTTTTTTTGGCTCAAGAAAATGGTACATACATCAGTAATCTGTTTCTAGAAAAGTAGCAATCCTTTGTCCACTTGCACTTCTCAAAGTCATGGTTTTCATATCAATATGCGAGACAATCTAGATGATGGAATCTACACATGGGAAAGATGGATATCCGCATGAAAAATTTTGTAGCCCTTATCTCTGGAAATTAATGTATACCTTTCAGTCCTCAAGATCTGTTGTCAAGTCCTTTGCTGAAAAATCTTCATTTACTTTCTGCCCTATAAGATCTAATTCCTTTTCCACATACAATTGAATGTCTGAGTATACTGGCAAGTTCACTAGTGTTTTCTCAACTACTTCCTCAGTACTGCTTTTAGTGGTATCTTTTGAAGTATCTCCTTGGGGTGCCATGGTAATAGTGACTGTTGGAGATAAGTGCTCAACAACTGTGGTACCTATGGGAATGAAAAGGCACTCATGGCAAGTATAAATTAGCTTTTGTAAATCTACCTTCAAAGTAAGATCGGGAAGCAAATTGGTGTATTAATGATCAAGATTATGCAATTATTTCAGTCAAGTTAGGGAGACTATTTCTGGGAACTATGCATTGCACAGTCTCAATAGTCAAGGGTGCAGCCTGAGGCTTGAGACTGCGCAATGTGTAGTTCTGCCTAAGTAGTCACTAGGAGAGAATATGCATTACGCAGTCTTAGTGGCCAAGGTGGGAGACTAATGCATGTAACTGCACAATATGTAGTTGGTCCAGCCTATACTATGCATTGTTTAGCTTCAGAGGCCAAGCCTTAGCTTGAGCTTCTAACTTGTGCAATGCCCAACTAGCCAAGGGAAAGCCCAGATCTTCCTGGTGAAAGTGTGGGAAACAAGTAGATCTAAAAAATAATGCAACTTTAAAACATGGATTGACTAAGTATGGATAGATCAATGTGAACCAAGTGCGGAAACTTAAAACATGGAAGAAAAAACAAATATGTGAGAAGAGTCACCAAAATGGTGATCGTTGGTGTGCAAAAACAAGTAAATTGATGCAACATTTGTGAAAGGAAAATGACAAATTGAAACAACACTTCTACAAGCTAACAAAAGTTAAAATTCCAGCAACCATGAAGAGAAATAAGCAAAACAACACTCACGGAAGATAAATGACAAAAAGCGATAGAAAAGGCAATAGAAGATGAAAAAAGAAAAACTCACCTGGAAAAGCGATGCGAACTCCATTAAAGGCTCATTGATCTCCTCAGGAATGTTATAGCCCCAAGGTTCAATGTAAAAATGAGCTCTAGAGGTGTCTATTAAATAGATTTGGGTGGATTGGGGTTTATGAGAACATGCATAAAATCAAGGAAAAAGTGTCACTTGGCAAAAATTTCTAAAAATAGGGACTGTGCCACCTTCAAGAAACTAATGATGAATACTTATTTTCTAGTGATTACCTTTTTAGTTTTTGATTTTATTTTTCTTTTCCAGGAAACTTTCCATGCACACTAATAAGGAATATTTCTCGATTCTGGGGAACTAGGAAACTTCCCAACTCAATGCATTTGGTAGTTTTTGAGCTCAAGAAGTGGATTGCGTAGTTTCTAAGCTTAGTTCTAGGCTTCCATCCTTGACTACATAGTTCTCAAATTCAAGGTTGAGTTGCCTATCAGGATTGTGCAATTTCCATCATCAAGGCTAGATTTCCCTCATGGATTGCATAGTTTCCGTAAGAAAGCCCATAACTGCTGCAAGATCAAGTCAAAAGGATTATTATGACTCAAAAATATCATTTATGTATGGAAACAAGAAAACACAAGCATAGATAAATAGAATGAGTTTTGATCAAATCAAGAATACTTTATGAAATTAAAAAAGAAGCTCATGTCAACAGAAAGGAAAGCTCCAAAATAAAAGAATACGCAAACTTTTGGAGGGTGTTTTTAGCTTCTACAACATGTCCTTAGTCCCAATTATTGTCTCTGGAGAGACAATACTGAAATTGTATCGTGTGAGATGATAATGCTTGTGTTATATATTGTCTTTCTAGAGACAATTGCTTAAGAAAATATTTTGAGACACTCGGTTAAAGACAATATTTAAGACAATACACAAGTTAAAGACAATATTTTTTTTGTCGCAGCATGAAAAGATGGCTTGGCAGACTGTGACGATGACTTTTAATGCAAAATAGAGGTTCAATTGATTTCCTATGTTAACTCAATTTACGCAGGAGCTCAATCGAGATTTTGTTTAAATGCCCAATCAAGTTATTCCTAAGTCCTTAAGTAGCCCAATCAAGCGCTTAAAAGTTGCTTGATTGAGCATGTAAAATCGTTGGATTGAACTCCCTTTTTTCACCAAAATTCACCCTCACTTTGCTAGAAAGTGTAACCCAACTCCATGCATAGACACTTAGATCATAAAGAATGGAACATGGAATTTGGTGGATCCTCCATTTAGAACCAAACCAGTTAGATTTGAATGGGACTATAAGAAAAAATACAAATAAGATGGCTCACTTGAAAAGCACAAATCAAGGCTCATGGAAAAAGGATTTACACAAAAAAAGGGCGTTTATTATGAAGAGACATTTTCCCCCATAGAAAATGGGCCACCATATAGACTATTTTTTCCTTGGCAACTAAAAATGAATGGAAAGTTAAATGAATGGATGTGAATACTACTTTCTTGAATGGAGACTTTAAAGGAAATGTCTTCTTGACTTAACGAGAAGGTTTTTTGTTGGGAAGGGAAAAGAAAATAAAGTGTGTAAAATTATTAAATTATTATATGGCCTAAAACAAGTCCCACGATCTTGGTATGAAAATCTTACTTAAAATCTTCTAAAATTAAATTTAAAACACTTTAATCTTGATTATGCAGCTCTGTTTGTTAACAAAGTTAACAAATTTGTTGTATATCTTGTGGTATATTACGATGATATGTTGATGATAGGGAAAAATGCAAATTATATTACATCCTTAAACAAAGAGTTGAAGAAGGGGTTTGAGATGATATATTTGGGACAACTTAACTACTACTTGGGCTTTTAAGTAACTCAACATCCAAAATATATATTCCTCTCCCAAAGTACATGTTGACACCTAATCTTCATCATTGGGGGAATTTGTGTAAATAAATTAATTAGGAATGTGAACAGTCATCGAGAGATGAACTAAACAATCACTCCTATTGTATATAACAATAACCTACCTATGGAATAATAGACGAATCAGTTTTACTGCCTTTGGAGAGTTACTGCCTGGCTTGACATGGTATCAGAGCCAGTTCTTAAAATAGTTGTAACTCCCTTCATTTCTACTACTGTCCTCTGTCGTTCTGACCTGAGCTCTGTCCTCAAATGCCTCTGTCGTTCTGCCACACCTGCGCTACCCTGAATTTGCTTAGAATCCAAAACCGTTCCATCTTCCTGCACCTCTGGGCTCTGTCCATTAACGCATCTGTCTATTGAGCATTGTCCGGTGGATACCCGGCCTTCTTGCAGAGTTATTCAATTCAATTGAGAGGTATTCATTTTTCAAATTTTTGTTCATTGAAGGATGCTCTAGCTGCAGTCAAAAGAAATTCAAACTGAATGTATATTGAGCTGTGTATGATTGAAACTTTTAAGTTTTGAAATGCTGTATACATTCAGTCCTCCCTCTTGTCCGGTCCCCACTTCCATGTTGAAAATAATACTGGGAGGGGGTGTGAATCAATATTATCTAGTCCTTTTAACAATTCTTCCTTATTTATACTTTGAATTATTTTTGCATATCAGTACCATAAAACAATGAGCATGAATAAGAAAAACAGAC
>APFE031202046.1:95848-110862 GCA_000404065.3 Pinus taeda
CTCCTATGGCTCCTCCTATGGCATCTCCTGCGGCGCCTCCTGTGGCATCTCCTGTGGCGCCTCCTGTGGCGTCTCCTGTGGCGCCTTCTGTGACGTCTCCTGCGGCGCCTTCTGTGGCGTCTCCTGCGGCGCCTTTTGTGGCGTCTCCTGTGGCGCCTTCTGCGGCGTCTCCTGTGGCGCCTCCTGTGGCATCTCCTGCGGCGCCTCCTGTGGCGTCTCCTGCGGCACCTCCTGTGGCGTCTCCTGCAGCGCCTCCTGCAATGTCTCCTGCGGTGCCTCCTATGGCGTCTCCTGCGGCGCCTTCACACTTCCACAGCTGCAGCGCTTGAGAGATCAACCTTCACAAATTCGCTTTCCACTTCACTTTCATATAGATCGAGCTTTTGAGAGAATAACCCAAAATTTCAGATCTTAAGATATTCAACCCAAAAGCATACATAAGCCAAATGATCTCCTTTGCTTTATATAGGCAAGCTCTTCCTCAAATCATGGACCAATACCACGGGCCAAAACCATAACAAACCAATACCATCAACTCAATACTAGGGATCAACACGTCTGTCGAGATGCCATGGTCCAAAAACCATAGGTTCAAATTCCAAGGACTAACTACCATGGACCAAAGGTAAGTTTTCCCACATGAAATAAACTTTTCTCTGCATAAAATTCCGTGAACTTTTCTCCACATCAAATAAACTTTTATAAACTTTTCTCTGCATAAAATTTCGTGAACTTTTCTTCTCATCATATTGAGAGCCATGCCATGGGTGTTGCCATCAAGTACAACATCTGTAACATATAACCATACCAGAAACATAATGCCAACATTCGAAACATAACACAACTCCATGCTGAACTCCTGATCTGTCTGCCTAGTGCTCCGTTTGGGATTCCTCCTAAGAGTATACAGAGTCGCCATCCTATGCACAGACCCATTGCTCAATTCTTGTCCACCATCCATACTCACGTCTTGCTCATCAATATTCATATTATGTTCATCAAGTCCTTCATAATCGTCTTCTTCATCTTCAACCTGCGTGGTATTGGTGTTAGTATTACCACTGGATCTGCTGGTGGATACGTCTGCTTTCCTCACTGTTGATGAATAATAATCACCCATCTGATCAGGGCTGAAGGAGCTATACATGCAAAGAAGTGAAGCCTGCCCTGTCTTAGGCCCATTAAATTCTCTCTTGGTTTTTTTTTTAACGTTAACACAGTACATTAGAGAATTGTTGAAAAGGTTTGGCATGGTTGAATGAAATCTTTTATCTACTACAATGAAACAAAATATGAAGCTAACATCAAAAGAAAGGAACGAATTTAAGGATGCAACCATGTATAGATAGTTTGTGGGAAATATTATCTATCTTGCTACTACTAGACCATATATTTAATTTGTTATTGGAATTATTTCTAGATTTATGAAAAATCCTTGTAAAGGAAATTGGTCTACTGCAAGAAGATTTCTAAAGTATTTGAAAGAAACTAAATATTTTTGATTCAAATATTCACAGGTGGATGACTTCAAATTTCTTATATATTCTAATTTAGACATTGAAAGAGACAAAGAAAAATGAGTATCAACTTTATCCTATCTTATGAGCCTTGGATCAGTTGCTATCTCTTAGAGTTCATGCCAATGGTCAAATCTAGAATTATTCCATGACACAAAAAAAATATATGTAGCAATTCTAGAAGTAACAAAGGATATTGTGTATGTGATGAAAATTTTTAAAGGCTTGTGAGAGAAACATATGAATTCTACTCCTCTTCTAATTGAAAATCTTATTGCAATCATGTTGGCCAAGAATCCTAGATTCCATGATTGAATCAAATGCATCAACACAAATTATTATTTGATTTGATATCTTGTAGAGGAAAAGACTATTAATTTAGTTAATATACCACAAATGAGAAAATTCTAGACATATTCACCAAATCACTTGGAAGAGAAAATCTTGAAAAGAAAAAAATGATGCTTAGGCTCACTAACACCTCTTTGACTTAAGAGGGGAATGTTACCCACATAATCCTTTACCATTGTGTGTGTAAATAAAATATTGTATACATCTTCACCAAAGCACTTGGAAGAGAAAAGCTTGAAATATTAAACAAGATGCTTGGCATCAATAACGACCCTTTGACTTAAGAGGTGATGTTTCCCACATAATCCTTTAGCATTGTGTGTTTGTAAATAATTTGTAAATAAATTTTAAATAGCTTAAATATAAAGAGTCACTCCTCATAGGTGGATAGGGAGAGTCGAATTTTCCTTAGAGGATGAAACTAATTTTTTTTTCCAATGTTATATATACTGGCACAACCACATTTACCAATGTGGTTGATATATGCCAATCAACGTCATTTTCATACATTGATTGGCATATAAAAGTAGAAAATGATGTCCATTGGCATATATCAACCACATTAGTAAATTTGGTTCTGCTAGTTATAGCCAACATGTGTAGGGTGGATTCATTGACCATGGTTTACTATGGTTAACAATGGTTGATGAGGTTGATCAAGGTTGACTAGGTTGAGCATGGTTAACCTTACATTAATATTAATGTTAATGTTACAAAAGTGGTTACATTAATGGTTGACATGGTTAATGGGGTTTACCTTGGTTGAAGAGAGTTGACCATTATTAATCATATCCAACCAGAGAGACCTTGATTGATTATTATGGTTGACCATATTCAACCACAGTTGGTAATGGTTGATCATGGTTGATAATGGTTGACCATATTTAACCATGTTTGACCATGGTCGATAATGGTTGACCATATTTAACCGTGTTTGACCATGGTTGAAAATGGTTAATCATGATTAACCATGGTAGGGTATGGATGATCATGGTTGACCATGATTAACCATAGAGACCTTGATTGACCATTATGGTTGATCATCATTGACCATGGTTAATCATTGTTGATCATAGTTTACCTTAATTGACCATGCTCGACCATTCTAACCATGTTCATCTTAGTTGACCATGGTTGACCATAGTTGCCCTTTGTTGACCAGGGTTAGCCATGGTTGACCTAGGTTGATCATGGTTAATCTTTGTGGATGATGTTCAACCATGGTAGGCCATGGTTGATCATGGTTGATCACGATTGACCATGGTTGACCATGCTTAACCATGATTGATCTTGGTTCACCATATTCGAAAATTCTAACTATAAAGATCTTGATTGACAATCATGGTTACCATGGTTCACCGTTCACCATGGTAGACTAGGGCTAACAATGATTGACCATGGTTGAGATTGGTTGACATTGGTTTACCATGCTTGATTATGCCAACCATATTAATCTTCGTTGACCATGGTTGGTCATAGTTGACCATGGTTGGTCATAGTTGACCATGGTTGATCATGGTTGATCTTAGTTGACCATGATTGATCTTGGTTTACCATCTTTGACCATTCTAATAATAGATATCTTGATTGACTAATATGGTTGAACATGGTTGACCATGTTTGACCATGGTTGATCATGGTTGACCATGGTTGACCATGGTTGATCATGGTTGACCATGGTTGACCAAAGTTGACCATGGTTAAACATATTCAATTATTCTAACCATGTTGATCTTGGTTGAACATGGTTGATTGTGGTTGACCTTTGTTGACCATGGTTGATCATGGTTTATCATGGTTTACCTTGTTTGACCATTCTAACCATGTTGATATTAAATGACCTTGGTTGACTATGGTTAACCTTGGTTGATCATTGTTGATCATGGTTGGCCATGGTTAACCTTGCATAACGATGGTCGATCATGGTTGGCCATGGTTTGTCATGGTTGACCACGGTTAACCATGGTTGACCATGGTTGATTATGGTTAACTATAGAGACCTTAATTGTTTGTTATGGTTGACTATGTTTGACTAATTGTTGACTTTGTTTGTCTATGTTTGGCTAATGTGGTTGACTATGTCTGACTAATGTTTGACTTTGTTTGTTTACGTATGAATAATGTGGTTAACTATGTTTGAATATTAAGATTAATCAATAATACTAAAAGGTCATTATGTTTGACCAAAGTTGAAGAGTGTTGATTGTCAAACATAGTCAAACATAATCAAATATAGTCAACAACATTAGTAAATGTGGTTGACTAATTTTGTAATATCGTAATACAACGTTGCATAAATTGTAATGTAATGCAATATTGTGACAATATTTGTCACATTTGTAACAATGTTTGTCACATTGGAACATTAGATAAATTTATGCACCATTCTAACATCACATGTTTGATTATTAATATTAATAGGAAATTATGTTTTGCTAAAGTTTAAAAATGTTGACTATCAAACATAGTCACGCATAATCAAACATACTCAACTACAATATTAAATGTGATTGACTAATTTTTTAATGTTGCATTTATACATTGGATAAATTGTAGTGTAATGTAACATTGCGATGCTAGTTAACAATGGTTAACCATGGTTGACTATATTCTAACAATATTCAACAATGTTTGACTATGTTTGACCACGATTGACAATGGTTTACTATAGTTAACCATGGTTACAAATGGCTAATCATGGTGGATGATGGTTGACCAGGATTGATCATGGATAACCATCATTGACCATAAAGACCTTGATTGACCATTAAGGTTGACCATATTTAGCCTTAGAGACCTTAATTGACCATATTTGATGATTGTAACAATAGAGATTTTGTTGACCATTATGATTGATTATGGTTGACCATGGCTGAGCATGGTCAATTATGGTTGACCATAGTTAAGCATGGTTGACCATGTTTAATCATGGTTTATCATAGTTGACCTTGGTTGATCATGCTTGGCCACTATAACCGTGTTCATCTTGGTTAACCATGGTTGAAATTGGTTGACCATGGTTAATCTTGGTTGAAAATGTTCAACCATAGTAGACCATGGTTTATCATATTTGATCATAGTTGAACATGATTGACCATGGTTGACCATGGTTTATCTTGGTTCACCATATTCGACCGTTCTCAACATAAAAGTCTTGATTGGCCATCATGGTTGACCATGGAATACTAAGTCTGATAGTGGTTGACCATGGTTGATCTTGGTTGACAGTGGTTGACCATGTTCAACGATTCTAACCATATTGATCCTGATTGACATTAATTGATCATGGTTTACTGTAGTTGCCCATGGTTGATCACAGTTGATCTTATTTGGTCATGGTTTATCTTGGTTGACCATGTTCGACCATTATAACCATAGAGATCTTGATTGACCATTATGGTTGATCATGGTTGACCATGCTTGATCATGGTTGACCAAGGTTGACCAGGTTGACCATATTCAATGGTTCTAACCATGTTAATCTTGGTTAAGAATAGTTGAGCATGGTTTATCATGGTTGACCTTCATTGACCACGTTTGACCATTCTAACCATGTTGATATTCAATGACCTTGGTCAACTATGGTTAACCTTGGTTGACCATCGTTGATCATGGTTGGCTATGGTTGACATTCAATAATCATGGTTTCTTATGGTTGGCCATGGTTGATCATGGTTGATTATGGTTGACCATAGATACCTTGATTGACCATTATGGTTGATTATGTTTGAACAATCATTGACTTTGGTTGTCTATGTTCACCTAATGTGGCTAACTATGTTTGCCTAATTGTTGAATTTGTTTGTCTACATATGACTAATGTGGTTAACTATGCTTGATTATTAATATTAATCAATAATATTAAAAGGTGATTATGTTTGGTTGAAGTTGAAGAGTGTTGATTATCAAACATAGTCAACAACATTAGTAAATGTGGTTGACTAATTTTGTAATGTTTGATTGCAACATTGGATAAATTGCTATGTAATGTAACATTGCGATAATATTTGTCACATTTGCAACAATGTTTGTCATGTTGGGACATGGGATAAATTTATGCGCCATTCCGACATCATAATATTAATATTATTTTTATTTTTATTAGTCAAATTTATTAATATTAATATTTTTATTATGAAACATCTTTGAATCTTAATTGTGACTAACCAAGGATGACCTTAAATGAGTAAGGTTGACAATGTTTGACTTTCATTAACCATGGTTGACTATAATTGAATATGGTTGATTTATGTTGACTAAGGATGACTATGAATGAACAAGGTTGACTATTGTTAAATATCATAAAAATAAAGTTGACAAAGATTGATCATGGTTAAATATATAAAAATTGACTATCTAACTACATTTGACTATGTTTGACTATTAATATTAATCAACAATAATACTAATAAGTGATTTTTTTTATTGAAATTGAAGAGTATTGACTGTTAAGCATAACCAAACATAATTGAACATATTCAAACCTAGTCAACTACATTCGTAAACCAATGTGCTTTAAACCATATTAATATTAATATTATTAAACATTTCAATCATTGACTATGAGGGAGCATGGTTTAACCATGGATGAACATGACTTGACCACATTTACCATGGGTGGACATGATTTGATGAATTTGACCATGGTTGACCATAGTTTCCTATGATAGATTGTTGTTGTCTATATTGATATTGAGATATATCAATCATGGTCAAACATTAATGTGGTTGCGATAGTTAAATCTTGACTTTGTTTTACTCGATTTTGACTATAATTGATTATGGTTAATGGTTATATGATTATGGTTGGCCATGGTTTGACTATTGTTTGCCATTTTTTAACCATGGTTTAACTATGTTAAACCATAGAAGAATATGATTCACTATAGCTAACCATGATTTCAATACAGTTTGAATATGGTTGATTGGATTTCGACTATGGTTTGTTTATAGTTGACCATGATTTGACTATGGTTACCATTATAGTGGTAGTTGTTGATGGTTAACCCTAGCCATCCATTATAGGCCTCCATGGTCAACCATGACCATCTACTATGGTTCAATATAGATCAGTATGCTCGCGTATAGGTCACCTACAGATAGACCATGATGCCCCTCGTAAGCATGGTTCACCATGGTGGTCATGTTGACTATTGTTTACTATGATGTTCATGTTGAATATAGTTGACCATGTCAATCATAATCAAGCATAGTTAACATGTGTTAATGTATATATTAATTTTTAGTTAAGACATTAAAAATATGTAGATTAATTTATTATTAATGTCTCATTATATTAATTATATTAAAATATTATTCATAGTATTTAAATGTTACAGTAAGTATTAATAATATATTAATGGTTAATAATATATAATTTATATTATATACTCATAATTACATATGATAATATTATATAAAAATTAAATATGAAAATAAATTATGTGTTATGTAAGTATTGTATTAATTACATACTAATATTTAAATTAATATTAATTATATTAACCGTGATCTAGGTGCCCTTTAGTTTTCTGAGCATGACTACTCATCTTAGCATGAAATCATCCCGCACCTAATAACCTTTCTCACCATCTCGTATCTCCATGCATTTTTCATACTTAAATTCTCATCCTCCTCTATGTCCCTGCATGAACCATATTAATCAGCTCCTTGCTACCACCATGTAAACTTTTATGTTGCTAGCCATGTCTCTTTTGACCCATTCATCTTCCCTCTCTTGCTAATCTTCTCCATTCTCAGCCCTTTGTTCATTTCTACTCTACTCCTCCAACCATTGTTTTCTCATCTCTTTCTACCAATTCCACTTCCTCCCATAAAAAATTCATGCTGTGGGAAAGAGGTTGAGTCTGTCGAGGTGGTTGAGGGTGGGGGAGGCATCACTCGCCAGCAACCCTTACAAGGGAGAAAAGATTGGACCTCCTCTATAGTGACATCCATGAGCACATAAGGAAGTAGGTTATAGGTATGGAAGCGGCTGAGCATCAATGGCTAGGACATGCACTCTAGCTGGTTAGGAATATCCTAACACGTCACCTTTGGACTCAAGAATGTGATCGAAATAAAGTTTCTTTGAGAATCACAGAGGCTAATTCCCACTCCAGTCACATTATCTCTTCCCTCTATCATCTTTCCCATGACCTTGGTCTCTCGTGGCTCTTCATCGCCTTCCACCATTTACGATAGTGTTGGACGTAGATCTTTGTCTCATGAGTTGCTAGGCACCCCAACTTAGTCCATGGATGTATTGGCAACTCAATTTCTCCTTCCAGATCCAATTCCCATGAATGCTATATTGAGGAGGAAAATCCAAAAGAGGGTCCTTCTAGCACCAAAGCTGCAATTGGTCGAATAATTGAACGACATGAACAAAAGTTGCTAGCCCAAGATCCCACAGGCTCACGAGGTGCTATCCCATGAACAATTCTTTTTGCATTTCATATTTTTTTTATCTCTCACAATGTCAGATGCTCGAGCAAACTTCAGCTGCAGACTCTATCAACATTATGTTAAACTCATTTTTTTTTCCCTTTGTTGAACGATGTAAAAGCACCAAACATTTTTTATTTTGGAATACCATCTAGTTTCCCCTTCTTGAAGCAGACAGTCATCATGCCGTTTCTCTCTGTGAAGCCTTGGGGCCATGCTCCTCCCTGCATTTTTACTTGTACCTTATGTATCTAATTTTGTTAATACAATATAAATCTTTTACCACCTAAAAAGATTATATATTAAATAAATATTGTATTAATTATGCATTAATATTTTGATATATTAATTATGTGTTAATGTTTTAATTAAAATATCCATGTGCTAATTAATTAATATTTACTCTCTTCTCACTATTTGTCCTGTATTTCCATTTGTCAAATGTACACCACACTCTCATGCCTTCTGCTTCCTTGGGAGGCCATTCCAAAATAATATTAAATTACGTGTTTATGCACTCGTTGCCTAAGTTCTTGTGTTTCTTGTGTGGGAACGCCATTTCAATTTAAATACAAAATGCCATGAGTTTGTGTTACTTATAGTTGGGTGATAATGACAAGGGTAGCCTAATGAGGTGACCTTTTGACCATCTCCAATCATATAATCAATATTAAGTTATTAAACAAGAACGTAGAGTTGAATAGATCATTGATACTCATTAAAAGTCAATATCGATTATTACTCAAAATCACATGGTTGAATAGATCATTTAATATAGGTATATGTAGATTTAAAACCACTCATTGCCATTGAACTGTATGTTCAAAATATCACCACGTTAGTCAAAGAACAGAATTGTTGATTCAAAATCAATCCATACTCATCCGACCTATAAATAAAATATTTAACACTTGAATGGATGAATGCATGCTACTTGATGGGTGTGGTCTCAAATTAACTCGTTGTAATTAAAAAAATAATAACAATAATAATAAATGTTTTTATAGATGTTTTTTTAATGGGGTTAAGTCAAACTTTTCACATTGTTATTAAATGTTATCTTTTCACATCAAATTTAATTTTTCATTAAACTCATAATTACCACACTGAAATTTCATTGGATTGTATAATATTAAGTTTTTATATATCTATAAATTTTGAAAATTTACATTAAAAAAATAATAATGTAATTGAACTCTATTTAATTCAATTTATACATAAAACCAATTTTTTTATAATAAAAACATATTGTTTCTCAATAGAAATAAAGAATGGACATGAAGAATGTAATGCCCAAATGGACACCATAAACAACAAAATAGACATCCAAGCTAATGGCGAAGGTTGACAGCTAATGTAGAGCACTAAAGGCCTATAGGCTTGATCGATGGCGTCAATGGAAAATTGGAATAAGATGTGCATTAAAGAGTGAAACCATGTTCATGATGAAACCCTATTCTAAAACCCTAAATTCACAATGAAATAGTAATGTTCAAAATTTTTCACCATAACTAAACATATGGCATGACTATAACATATTTTTTTTTTGCTGAAGCAAGAAAGGATCCTTCTAAATCATTGAGTCGAAAAATAGAATACAGTGTGTACAAATATCCACCCAACATCAAAAATCAAAAAAGAAATAAAATTTTAAGCCACTCAGGACACAACCAAACAGCTTTACATCTAGAAGTTCGAGCCTTAGAAATAACTAAAAAGCAACTAAGTCTAACCCTTGGAGAACCCACAAAAAACCAAATGAA
Source organism: Pinus taeda (assembly GCA_000404065.3). Lineage (NCBI taxonomy): Eukaryota > Viridiplantae > Streptophyta > Pinopsida > Pinales > Pinaceae > Pinus > Pinus taeda. The sequence goes on from APFE031202046.1 coordinate 105,927, forward strand.
AAGAACCATCCCATCAAATCAAGAAGATCGACAGCAGAAGAGAAAGACACAAAGCCAAAGAGACCAATGATTAATGGTCCTGCCCCACCAAGTTGCTCAAGCCAGGTCAACTGTTGATTCACTCCAACTGAATCCAACAGATGAGAATGATTTCGCGTGGGACAAGACAGAGCAACTTTAGTCCGCGATGGAGGGTGGTTTTCGGAACATGTCCCCTGCCACGTGTCGCAAGATGAAAGGAATCACTGTGAAAACGCCAAAACCATTACCACTTTGAGAGCGGCGCGATCGGTCAAAAACCGCCTGGGAGGCGGTTTTGCACTTCTGAACTCCAGTTGCTGAGTAACTAGGATCCTCTTGCAAATGATGAACTTCCTCGCCATGATTTGGGAGGTAGTGAGGTTAAGAGTCTTTCCACCGAGCAAAGACTTGTGGAAATTAAGGCATTGACCATGATGAACAGATCTCTTCATCACGCTAACTCCTTGACTCTGGGCAACCCACCTAGGACCTCTTCTCTTCAGAGACCAGCAACTCAGAAAAAGCAGAAACATGTAGGGGAAAATCAAATCGCGCTAGTCTTCATGGTTTTGAGTCTAAACACTTCCCTATCTTCTACCACCTGCTCGCAACATAGAGCTTTCAGTCTTGTTGGCTGCAAATCCTGCCACTTCATCATCACATTATTCTCTATTCAGCTTACTCCCTAGTTGACCAGAAGATCCGCCAGCTTATTAGCTTTTCTGCGAACATGGGGAAAACTGACAGTGCACAGATCTTGAAGATGGCTTTGAATTCTTTGGAAGACCCAAATTAATTTTCAGTGCTTAGAGACTTTATTTGGCGTAGTTCCATTCTGTATTTTTTGCACTGAGCTGATAATTAACTCTGAATCTGCCTCTATCATGACATTAAGATAGTTGACCTGCTTCAGTAAATCTAAGCATTGTTCCATTGCCATTAGTTCAGCCATATTGTTGGTGGTTGTACCTAGGTGGCAATGGAAGATAAGAACAATACTTCCCTCTGCATTTCTGAGGACACCTCCATACCCTATTGTTCCTAGGTTCCCTTTTGAAGCCCTGTCAATGTTGTATCTTAAATAGCCATCCGGCGGAGGATGCCAAAATTCCTTCTCCGTATCCAAAGAAATCACCTTCCTGTTTGGGCCTAGGAGGGTGAGTCCCTGCATCCCTAGTTGTCTGAGAATATTTAAATCTGCATTAGAGGGAGGTTTTTTAGGGAAGTTGCGAACAGTGGTTCTAATAGTCTCCTTGAGTTGTTTCAGGATTATCTCCAACAGGTGTTGTGGGGGCTTTTTTCCTCCTTGAAAATTCTTTTATTCCTCTCCTTCCAAACGTTCCATATAATGAAGCTTGGTGTAAGAGCCCATGCTAAGTTTAGAATTTCATTTTCCGAAAATATTTTCCTCCAATTGATGAGGGTGCTCATGATGCTTCCTCTGTCTCTATTAGATTGTTGAAAGATTGTAGCAAATAAATCCCATAACCAGGATGTGAAAATGCAGTTGTTGAGTAAATGTTCCAAAGTTTCTTCTTGAGCCTCACAGAGCATACATCTTGAAGGCCCCTGAACACCTCTCTTCCTTATGTTATCCCAAGTCAAAATTTTCTTATGGTATACTACCCACATGAAGAGTTTGTTATGAAACCAGCTCATAAAAAGATAGAAAAGAGAGATTAATGCCTTAGAATTCAACCTCTTCAATGGGGCAACCTCCTTTACATTACACAAATGAACAATTCTTGGATGATTCAAATGACAAAACCTCCTTTCTATATATAGGAGTATAAGGAGTCAAAATATAAGCCAACTGACCTAACAATAATAATATAAAGCCACAAAAATAACAATAGAGGGATTCTATGGGGCACAGTAATAAAAATATGGGGACAATAGGGGCACAACAATATTAATAAGGGATACAACTACAATAGTAATGGGGTAATCACTAATATTATAGGGACCCAACATGCCCCTCTCCTTCAAAAAAGTGTTGTCCTCAACGCTTGAGTAGTTCTAGATGATTTTGTATAAAATTCTCATCCTTCCATGTGGAATCTTTAGTGGATAAGTTCTTCCACTTGATAAGATACTCTAAAATTGATCGATTTCGTACTTGTCAAGTTCTTGTTTCTTTGAGTGCTTCCGGTTCCAATATAATTTTTCATTCCTCTTCAAGTTTTGGCAATATTGTTTGAACTAGGAGATTGTCACTTATAACGTCCTTTAAACATGAAACATGGAAAACTGGGTGCAATTGAGAAGCTACAGGAAGATCCAATTTGTATGTCATAGTACCAATCTTTTGCAACACCTTGTATAGACCATAATACTTTGGTGATAATTTATTATCCTTCTTAGCTTGCTTGAGGGACATTTGCTTATATGGTTGTAGCCTTAAGAATACCCAATCGCCTACATCAAAACTTCTTTCACTGCGATGTTGATCTGCCTGTTGTTTCATTCTATTCTGTGCCAACACGAGGTTATCCTTTAAGAGTTGGAGGACTTTTTGTTGATGTTCGATGTGATGTTCCACTGATTGAAACTTAAAATTTTCTCTTAAATATGATGTGATGGATGGTGGCTGATACCCATAAAGTGCCATAAATGGGTCATTTTTGTTGTTGTATGGAAGGAAGTGTTATACCACCATTCAGCCAGAGGCAACCATTTGACCCATTGTGTCTATTTATCAGATACAAAGCAACGAAGATACCCTTCCAAAATTTGTTTACTATCTCAGTTTTCCCATCAGATTGAGGATGATAAGATGAACTATGAGCTAACTGAGTACCAAGACAAGAAAATAATTCTGTCCAAAAATTTCCAGTGAAAATGGGATCTCTGTCACTTAAATAATCTTTGGGTTTCCATGTAGCTTTTGAATTGTTTCCATAAATGTAGTAGAAACTGTACTAGCTTTAAATGGATGTGATAATGCACAAAAGTGTGCATACTTGGTAAGTCTGTCAACTACCACCACGATGACACTATTTCCCTCAGACTTGGGTAAACCTGTGATAAAAGCCATTGAAACCTCCTCCCAACGTTGGCTTGGAATGGATAAAGGTTGTAATAGACCCGGTGTGTTAATTGTTTCAACTTTATTTTGTTGGAAAACCAAACATTCCGCCACAAACTTTTGAATATCTGATTTGAAGCCATCCCAAAAAAATTCCTTTTTAACCCTGTGGTAAGTTTTTAAAAATCCTGAGTGCCTTCCTAAGGGAGAACTGTGCAATTCCATAAGAATATTTTGTTTTAACTGTGAATTCTTACAGAGATATAAGCGATCTTTGTACCATAATGAATCATTTTGCCAAATGTATCAGACGTACTCGAATCTTGTTGTAATTTTCGAATAAGTGCCCACACTTCTTCATCATTCTTCCATTCCTCCCTTGCTTCGTTTATCCAATCTGGTTGGATAATAGGAATGGTGCACAACAATGCTTCCACGTCCTCATCCATTCTTGAGAGTGCATCTGCCACCACATTTTGCTTCCCTTTTTTGTAGATGATTTTCAAAGTCATAACCCAACATCTTTGTGATCCACTTTTGTTGCTCTTCAGAGGATAATCTTTGTTCTAAAAATTATTTAAGGCTATCATGATCCGTTTTTACCTTGAGTGTCTTCCCATTAGGTAGGGTCACCATTTCTTAAGTGCATGGAGTATTGCCAACATTTCCTTCTCATAAATAGCTTTGTGTAAAAACTTTCCCTTGATTGGACGACTTCCAAAAGCAATGGGTCTTTCATCTTGCATTAAAACAACACCAATTCCATTTCCTGAAGCATCACATTCCACAATAAAGGTTTTTGTGAAGTCCAGCGTAGCTAAGATAGGTGCTTGGCACATTGCCTCTTTAAGATGTTCGAAGTCCTTTGTTGCTTCTGGAGTCCATGAAAATGCATCTTTCTTCAATAGTGTTGTTAGAGGTGCTGCTATTCTCCCATAATTCTTAACAAACTTGTGATAATACCCTGTCAACCTGAGAAATCCTCGCAGATGCTTTATGGATGTGGGGATTTTCCATTCCTTAATGGCTTTAATTTTGCTAGGGTCTACCTTAACTCCTTCATGAGATACAATATGACCCAGATATTCCACCTCTTGTACTCCAAAGAAACATTTGGATCTTTTTGCATATAATGTTTTTCCTCCAATAGTTTGTAGCACCCTGTCAACATGTTCAACATGATCCTTCCAAGACTTGCTGTAGATTAGTATATCATCAAAAAATACTAACACAAATTTTCTAAGGAATGGTTTGAAAAATTGAATTCATCAAACCTTGAAATGTTGAAGGTTGGTGCATTAGAGTTAAGCCAAAAGGCATGACCAAAAATTCATAATGACCCTCATGAGTTCTAAATGTTGTTTTCGGAATGTCTTCAATCTTCATTCTGATTTGATGATATCCTGAATGAAGATCCAACTTGGTGAAGTAGATTGATCCATGCAATTCATCCAGTAATTCATCAATGATAGGAATGGGGAACTTATCTTTAATAGTGAGCTTGTTGAGCTCCCTATAATCCGGACACATGCGCCATGATCCATCCTTCTTGTGCACCAATACTACTGGAGCAGAGAAAGAACTTTGACTCAGTTGAATTATACCAGCCTCTAGCATTCTGCAACCATACGTTCAATTTCACTCTTTTGGGCATAGGGATATCTGTACGGCCTGATGTTTGGAGGAACACTTCCTGGAATCAGAGGAATAGCATGATCATGATCACGAATAGGTGGGAGACCTTTGGGAGTCTCAAATACCTTGGAATGATTGTCCAAGACTATTTGGAGATCTGGAGAATAGATGATTCCAATGTGGAAACATCTAGCGAACATAATTGTGCAATTACACCTTTTCGTTCCTTTTTTAGAAGCTTTGTCATACCAT
>APFE031202046.1:113180-167076 GCA_000404065.3 Pinus taeda
GATGATTCAAATGAAAAAACCTCCTTTCTATATATAGGAGTCTAAGGAGTCACAATATAACCCAGCTGACCTAACAATAATAATATAAAGCCACAAAAATAACAATAGAGGGATTCTATGGGGTATAGTAATAAAAAAATGGGGACAATAGGGGCACAACAATATTAATAATGGATACAACTACAATAGTAATGGGGTAATCACTAGTATTATAGGGACCCAACAGAGTTTGATTTTCATCCACCCTTGGTGCCTCCAAAGGTTTTTCCAGATTTTGTCCGGAACCAAGGGATCCAGCTCAAGGAGAATGCTTTTAGCTTCCTTAAGATTAAAGGATCCCTCTTTGTTATTTCCCCATCTTAGTTGGTCTTATCCCTTTGCCACTAAAATTTTCCTTTGCTCTACTATTTTCCTGAGCTCCTCTACTTTTGTTTTCAAGAGATTATTATTTCTACAGTCTATGTTTCTCCAGATTCTCTACTTATCGGTAAGATGAGAATGATTCCAGAAATCCTCAACCTTTATTAAACCTTGGGAAGCTGACTCTTTCTTGAGATCCAGGAAGTCTTCTTTTAACAGAATTGATTCTTGTTGCCACTTGTCTTCCCAGAAAAGAGCAAGATTTCCCTCTCTAATTTCCCAGAAGCTATTCTTTTGTACTAGTATTCTATTCTCCTAGGCTTTGTTCCAAATATATGAACCCTTTATATTTCCTAACATTCTTATAAGATCACAGTTCTACCAAGAACTAGCATATTTTTCTTTCCAGATATTTGCCCATTGAGTCTCTGGATGTTGAACCCAATGCCACCAAAGTTTGGCTCCTAGAACCTTGCTGAGAATCTCCTAATCATCCAATCCAAGCCCACCATGGTTCTTGGGCTTGCAATTTTTTTCCCAAGACACCAAGGCCGATTTTCTCTTAATCTCCTCCCTGCCCCAAAGGAAGTTTCTTTGAATATTTCTAATTTGCTGAAGGACTCCTTTTGGAGTTGGGAGAGATGATAACAAGAAAATAGGGATTACTTGAAGAACTGGTTTAGTAAGAACTAACCTACCAGCAAGGTTTAAAGATCTGATGGTCCATTTACTGACTTTGTCCTGCAACTTGTTGATCAAATGTTACCATATACTTTTGAGCATAGGTCTTGCAGTTAGAGGGACTCCCAAATATTTTGAAGGAATGGAATCCCTTTGAAAGCTAAGAATTCTGAAGATGTTTTTCTGAATAGTAATATTGGTATTGAAGAAAAAGATTTTAGATTTAGAGAGATTAACTTCCATACCTAAAGCCAAGGCAAAAAGATTCATATTTTTTTGTAGTTTGAAGCTTCTTTGACTGTGGGAATTCCCTATAACATGGTATCATCTACAAATTGTTGGTGAATCAGGGCCTTACCATTATCAGTAAGTTGTAGACCTTTGATATTTCCTATTCGCCTGTTTTATAGCTCTACCTAGTCCTTCCATCATGATGATAAAGAGAAAGGGGGAGAGTGGATCACCCTATCTTAGGCCTCTTGAGGGATTGAAAATCTCTAAGGGAGAGCCATTAACCAATATAGAAAAACTGGAGGAGGCCACTAGTGCCATTACCCATTTGACCCAATTATGATCAAATCCAAATGTAAAGAGCATTTTCTTGAGGTAGACCCAATTAACCTTGTCATAAGCTTTGGAAATATCTAATTGCATGATCATACCCGCCTGCTTCTTTCTAGTTAAAGAGTGCACCATTTCTTGCACTTGAATGATGTTATCAAGAATTTGTCCACCTTCCACATAACCAGATTGCTCCCCTGAAACAAGTACCAGAAGCAAAGGTTTGAGTCTGTTAGCAACAATCTTGGATATAATCTTGCAGATCACGTTGCATAGGGCTATGGGTTTGTACTTATCTGGTGTATGAGTAATCTCCTATTTGGGGATCAGGGCTAAGAAGGAAGTATTAAGTGCTTTTGACCTGGAGTCCTCCACAACATTCAAAATTTCCTGCTTAACAATATTCTAGCAAGCTTTGAAAAAGTCCACATTGAAACCGTCTGGGCCTAGTGCTTTGCCATTATGCATGTCTTTGAGTACTTCACTTAGATCCCCTTCCATTACTGGTCTATTCAGGTTGAAGTTGTCCTCTCTGGACACTAGTTTCAGTACATTACTAATAACTTCCCTGATGGATTGTTCTCTATCCGAATTATTCTCCTGTGTTATACCTTGGAAGTGGTGGAATACCACAGATTCGATATCCTCATGGGAGGTCTGAAGTACCGCTGATTTATTCTTGATTGAAGAGATTCTGTTGTGAGCTCTATTGGCCATGGTGGTTCTATGAAAAAACTTAGTGTTACGCTCTCCTTCTTTGAGCCATTGAACTCTGGAATTTTGTCTCCAAAATATTTCCTCTTGTTTACATAGATTCTCCCATTCTCGATAATGCTTATCTGCTTGATCACTGATATCTTTATCAAAGCCTTCCTTCATTAGAGCTTGGTTGAGAACCTACAATTTTTTTTCAACTACTCTCTTTTCTTCAAAAATATTACCAAAATCCTTCTTGTTCCATTCCTTAAGTAGGAGCTTCATGTGCTTTAGTCTTTTGTGAAGAAGATACATTCTGGTCCCCTGAATCTGCAAGTTTTCTGACCACCATTTTTCCATGTTGCTTGTGAAGTTTGGGTGTGACAGCTAGATATTTTCAAATCTAAAATATTTGTTCCTGGGAGTGCCAATACCCTTGATTTCCAATTGAATTGGCCAGTGGTCTGAGCCTGCAAAGGGAGGAACTCACGCTGATACCTCTGTACCATTCAGCATAAGATTTTTAGAGATGAAGAATCTGTCTAGTGTTGAGGCAACAAGGGAATCTCATCCCTTCCTGTTGATCCAAATTGGATCTATAAAATACTATCAAAGAACCATGATTGTATCGGGACAAAACAAATTTTTAAAGAATCCAAAACAACATCAAAAACACCCTGAACCAGTGGCAATGGTAGCTAGCATGGAACAATGAGGACCTCGGTCAAAGCACGCTAATCGAGGCCCATGGAGACTACGCAGGAGGTCAAATTAGCCCCTGGGAGCCCCGGATCAGGAAAAGGAGGTGATTTTCGATGAGCGGAATCACGCATCACTGGGAAAATAGGGCCAAAATGGAGGAGCCTTAAGCACTCAGTCGCATTGGGAGCCAGAGAACTGCAGGTGGAGAAATGAAAAGTGCTAACGTACGAAGGTGGGACCCGTTCTCTAGAAAACCGGTGGTATTGATCAGGGCGCCCTCAAATGGTAAACAATTTTGGAGAGGAGCGGAGCGATCCCACTCAATGATCGACACGTGGCGGTGGAGGTGAGAGAAAACTATTGTTGATCATGCGTAATCGGTCAAGAAAGTCAACCACGCGGGACGTGCATATGACATTGGATTTGGAGGAGCCCATATCAGATGGCTGCGATTACGCCCGATGGAGGACGCAGAATCGACAAGGAATTAAGCCACGTTCTAAAGGGATTTGGAATCTATTTGACCGCCACGGTGGAGGAAGAACACATCCACAAGGTAACTGAAGAAACGAACCGATGAGCAGGTTGGCACTGTTCATATGGGGACACATGGCCACTCCCTGAGCGTTCATGCTAATGCCAAACATGGAACTCCAAGTGCAGTTGTCGAAGGCGAATCAACAGAGGTGGAAGAGGAACTGAACAGGCACAGAAACAAATGGCTAAAAGCCATGAATAGAGACAGAATACATAGTCAAGTCAGAGTGAATTCCAAGAGATGAAGGGAAAAAAAATACCAAAATCCCGAAAGGAGGACATAATACACAGAGAAGAAGATAGTAAAGCAAGAGAAAAGCAAGACGAGACAGAGGGCCAAGCTGATGCAGTGGTAGCATCGAGCACTACTGAGCTTGAGAGATTCGAGCCACCCCATAGACGAATTTGTCCGGGTTGAGCACCACATTGGGTTCTTACCACTGTAGACTAGAGGGTCACAGAGCTGGTGGGAAGAAGAGACTGTGTTCTCCAGTGGCTTGGGGAATCCAAGAACCACCCTACCAAGCAAAACCTGCTTCAGGAGAACTCACATCGAGTCCCTGCATTGTAATTCTCTACTTAACACAATAAAACAAGGCCACCATTGAAAGCTAGACTCGAGACGTAGCCCTAGAGAATAGGGTGAACTTCTTATTAAAATTTCTTGTGTCTTTGTGGTTGCTTACTGTATTTCTCTGTTGTCTTTCCATTTGAAATGTTTATGTATTGGCAATATGATCGATTCATTGCTTAAATAACACTGAACACACACCAGCACACGAGTCTGTAGTACCTTTTGTTTAATAAACTTTAACTGATGTCACTCATAGGGTGAATATCAGATCAAGTGGTATCAGAGCTCTAGGTTGTAAGGTTAGACAAGCTTGTGTTGTTTTAGCTATGAATTCTCACTAGATCAAAGCTCAAATTAGGAGAAGGAGAGTTGGTAGAAACTAATCTTGAAATTGGGAGAGTCTATCCTCGGAAGACAATGTCAGAGGAAGGTTCTATAGGGCCATACCCTTAATTCATAGAAAGTTTCCTAGCTATAAAGTCTATGGTAGAAGAAATGTATAGGGACTTTAGAAAGCATAAGGATGAAGATTCATCAGGCTCTAAACAATATAAAGAAGAAGATGAATCTCATTCCCATGACCACTCGGAAGGGAAAGGGAAAGAAGAAAGCTTTCCCAGACCTCCTAATAGCCCTGTATATAATAAGAAAGCATCTTTGATTAAACTACATGTTAAATTTGATTTGCCTATATATGATGGAGAGCTAAATGCTGAAAAATTGGACAATTGGATTAGACAAATTGACGTATATTGCAAGGTACAGAACATAGACTTAGACGAGAGTAAAATTTAGCTGGCAAGCCTACGCCTAGGAGGCACTACCGTGGTTTGGTGGGAAGGCAGAACCCAAGCTGATATGAAGAAGCATGGTAAGACCATCTCTTTCTGGAGTGAATTTGTTGCTGCAATCAAAAAGTAGTTCTATCCATTGGCCTACATGCAACAAGTCATGATGAGTTGGCAAACTCTTCGGCAGTTGAAAGGGCAAATTGTGCAAGGGTATAATCAAGAGTTTAGAAAGAGAGCATTGATGTTGAGTATCTCATTAGACTTACCAGAAACTCTTTTGAAATACATTGGTGGTCTACACAGTTACATGAGGCATACCATCCTCATTTTTAATCCCACTAGTATAGATGAGGTATCTGTACAAGCTACTCATCTAGAAGCTATAGGAAAGAATGGAAATCCAAAAGTTGGGGGACCATCCCAACCCACTGTAAGCAAGAGCAAGGAGAAAAGAAAACAAAAGTGGAAAGCAAGGAATGCTAACACTGCACAGAAAAGAAAAACTTCGTGCACTCACTGTAAAAGGGATGGGCATGATGATGAGCGTTGTTGGATTCTGCATCTAGAGCTGAGACCTAAGAAGTCAGAGGGCAAGAAGAAGAAGATTGTTGCAACTATTCAGAAAGATTTGGGGTTAGACTCGGGAGATGAAACAGTCATTGTAGCCACATGTATAAAAGGTAAGAATTCTGAAGCATATACTAGTAATTCTTCTCAATCTGTTATTGATGAAGAACATGAGAGAAAAAGACATGAGATTTTCCATATTCGAGTTGTTTCCAAAAATCAAAAGATTTATACTTTGTTTGATAGTGGCTCACAAGTAAATCTAATTTTTGAAGCAATTGTAAAGAAATTGGGATTAGCACCTACACCTCATAAGAAACCATACCCATTAGGATGGTTGAATGATAAATCACAACTACAAGTGACTAGATAGTGCAAACTCAAGTTTTCTTTTGGGTCAGCATTTGTAGATGAGGTTGAGTTAGTTGTAATTCCTTTGGATATATGTGGAATTGTTTTAGGAAGTCCTTACTTGTATGATAGAAAGGCTATTTTCTATAGAGCTGGGAACAAGTATCTACTTGTTAAATATGGAATCAAATACTTTGTAAGAGCTCATAAGATCAAGAATACTTATACTCTCATAAACTCAGGATAAATGAAAAGAATGATAAATTCATCCAAACAATTTCTACTGATGGTTGTAAAGGAAAAGAAACTTGATAAAACCAATATATTTGAGGGTTGTAATGCTGATCAACAAGCTGATATAGAAAAGAATGTTTCAGAATTTGATGTCTTGTTCTAAGAAACTAAAGGTCTGCCACCTAAAAAGGGAATAGTACATGATATTATATTGCAGCAAGATGTTCCATTGCCTAACATTGGGATGTACAGGTTGTCTGCTTTAGAGAATGTTTAAATCAAGAGGCAGGTGCAGGAGTTGCTTGAGAAAGGGTTCATCAGGCCTAGCACATCACTATGTGGGTCACCAATCATTTTGGTGAGAAAGAAAGATGGCTCGTGGAGAATGTTCATTGACTACCGAGCACTGGATAAGATAACAATAAAAAATCGTTATCCCCTTCCTCGCATAGATGATATTTTAGATCAACTGAAGGAAGCTGTTTATTTCACCAAGCTGGATTTACACAGTGGATACCATCAGTTTAGAGTTGCAGAGCAAGATGCATGGAAGACTGCTTTCAAAACAAAGCAGGGATTGTATGAATGGCTGGTTATGCCTTTTGGCTTAACTAATGCCCCTGCTACTTTCATGAGATTAATGAATTATGTACTCAGACCTTTTCTTGATGATTTTGTTATTGTATATCTGGATGACATTCTGATTTTTAGTAAAACGTGGGAAGAACATTTAAGGAATGTTAAGCAGATATTAGATGTTTTAAAAAGAGAAAAACTTTATGTTAAACTCTCCAAATGTGAATTTGGCAAAAAATCTCTAAATTATTTTGGGTCATATAGTAGGGGGAGGTGAATTGAAAATAGATCCCTCTAAAGTGGCAGTCATTGTAAACTTGCCTAAACCCAAGTCTGCTACAGAAGTGAGAAGCTTCCTAGGAGCAACACAATATTGGAGGAAGTTCATTTCAAATTTTTCCTCAATTTCAGCTCCCTTACATGCCTTGACAGGATTGAACAAGGTGTTTCAGTGGGGAGGAAAATAGCAAAAAGCCTTCGACACCTTGAAAGAAAAAATTAGTACAACACTAGTACTAGCATTGCCAGATCTACAAAGACCATTTGAGATCCAAACTGATGCCAGTGACTATGCCATGAGAGCAGTGATGACACAGCACGGTAAACCCATATGTTATCATTCTGAGACTTTTAATCTTGCAGTAGTTAACTATCCTACATATGATAAAGAATTGTATGCATTAGTTCAAAGTGTGAAAAAGTGGAAACATTACTTAATGGGCAAAGAAACAGTAATATATACTGATCATCAGCCACTTCAATATCTACACTCCCAAACTAAGTTACAGCAATCAAGACATTATAGATGGATGGGTTTTCTACAACAGTTTCATTTAGTCGTCAGATATAAAAAGGGCATACATAACAAGGTTGCAGACATGTTATCTAGACCCATTATAAATGCATCTACTATACGTAAGCATAATTCTGTGTTGCATGAAAGCTACATAGAAAAATATGCTCGGGATATGGACTTTAAAGATGTATATGCAACTTTGAGTCAAGGCAAAAGAATAGAAGAATTGGACTATCACATGAAGGGCCGACTCTTATATCATTGTGGGAAACTCTGCATTCCACAAACTAAGAGTGTAAAGATAATTAGGGAAGCACACACTTCTCTGATATCAGGTCACTTTGGGCTAAGTAAAATAGTTGCACAGCTACAAAGGTTCTACTATTGGCCAAAAATGAGTGAGACAGTTTCTAGATATGTAAAGGGATGTGCTATGTGTGCGAAAAGCAAGCCCAGCAATAGAAAACTATGCTTGTACACTCCCTTGCTAGTTCCTTCTCACCCTTGAGAAAGTATTTCCATGGATTTTGTTGGAGGACTACCCAAATATAGGAATGGTCATGATTATCTATATGTTGTTCTAGATAGGTTCAGCAAAATGTGTATTTTGATACCCTGTAGTAAACAGATTACATCTGAACAAATAGCAAAATTGTTCTTTGAACATGTATGGGTTCATTGGATTACCCACTTCTATTGTATCTGATCGAGACACCCGATTTGTGGGCAAGTTTTGGTCAAATCTGTGGGAAATAATGGACACCAAATTGAAGAAAAGCACAACTTTTCATCCATAAACAGATGGCCAGATAGAAGTAGTTAACAGGACGATGATCCAGTTACTGAGATGATATTGCAGCAAACACCCTAAGCTTCCAGATGAGCACTTGTGTTATGTGTAGCATGCTTACAATAGAGCCAAACACTCTTCTACATAGAGATCTCCATTTGAGACTTGTTTTGGTTTCATACCAAGGTCTACTTTGGATTTTTTCTTTGGTAAAGATACCATGGTTGATAGACATAGTGATGTGGACAAGGAAACTAGGTGCATTGAACAAATCCAGGAGATCCACCAGGTAGTACACGAACATCTAGAAAAGAGCCAAGCCAAGTACAAGGCTAGGCACGATAAGCATCAGATGGAGCATAGTTTTCAAGTTGGAGAGCAAGTCTTGCTATATATTAGCAAGGACAAGATGCAGGGTGAAATTAAAAAGCTAAAACCTATCACGTATGGACCCTTCAGGATACTTGAGAAGATTGGCGAAAATGCTTTTCGCCTTGATCTACTAGCTTACATGCACATCTACTCAGTCATGAATGCATATTGCTTGCGGTTGCTTGAACCTTCAATGGTTGAGGACCCTTAAGAGTAGAGTCAATTAACTTCTATTGATGACCTCCTACCTGAATATCTTAACGAATTATGGGAAGACACAATGCTAGATAGGAAGGTAAGGACGATGCGTAGTGGACAAGTGGAATACCTCAGGATTTAGCTTAAAGGTTCGAAGCTGAGCAGTGCGAAGTGGATTGAGATTGGGAAAGTGAGACAGCAGTTTCCTCACTTAGTTGATGCTTGAAGAAAACCAACTTTTGGTGGTCCAAAATCTCTTTCAGTGGGAAGGCCATGATCTGAATTGGATCCATAAAACACTATCAAAGAACCATGACTGTATTGGGATGAAAGAAATCTTTAAAGAATCCAAAACAACACCAAAAACACCCTGAACCAATGGCAATGGCAGCCAGCGTGGAATGACGAGGACCTCGGTTAAAGCACGCTGACCGAGGCCCATGGAGACTATGCAGGAGGTCAAAGTAGCCCCTGGGAGCCCCGGATCGAGAAAAGGAGGTGATTTTCGATGCGCAATCGAACAAGGCCAAAATGGACGAGCCTTAAGTACTCAGTCACGTCGGGAGCCAGGGAACCATGGGTGGAGAAACGAAAAGCGCTAACGTACGAAGGCGGGACCTGCGCTCTGCAAAACTGGCGGTATTGATCAGGGCACCCTCAAATGGTAAACAGTTTTGGAGAGGAGTGAAGTGATCCCACTCAACGATCGATGCGTGGCGGCGGAGGTGAGAGAAAACCACTGTCAATTGCACGTTATGAGTCGAGCAAGTCAACCGTGCGAGATGTGCATATGACATTGGATCTGGAGGAGCCCAGATTGGACAGCTGAGATTGCGCCTGATGGAGGAAGTGGAATCGACAAGGAATTAAGCCGCGTTCTAAAGGGATTTGGAATCCATTTGACTACCACAGTGGAGGAAGAATGCATCCACGACATAACTAAAGAAATGAACCGACGAGCAAGATGGTGCTGTTCAGATGGTGACACGTGGCCACTTCCTGAGCATTCCTGTTGACACCGAACAGGGAACTCCCAGCGTAGCTACAAAAGGTGAATCAACAGAGGTGGAAGAGGAACCGAACAAGCATAGAAACGAATGGATAAAAGCCATGAATAGAGACAGAATACACAGTGAAGTCAGAGTGAAGTCTGAGAGATGAAGGGAAAAAAAAGACCAGAATCCTGAAAGGAGGACGGAATACACAGAGCAGAAGACAATAAAGCAAGAGAAAAGCAAGACGAGATAGAGGGTCGAGTTGATGCAACAGCAGCATCAAGCACCACTGAGCTTGAGAGATTCGAGCCACCCCATAGAGGGATCTATCCAGGTTGAGCACCACGTTGGGCTCTTACCACTGTAGACCAGAAGGTCACAAAGCTGGTGGGAAGAAGAGACTGTGTTCTCCAGTGGCTTGGGGAATCCAAGAACCACCCTACCAAGAAAAACCTGCTTCAGGAGAACTCACATTGAGTCCCTGAATTGTAATTCTCTACTTAAAGACACAATAAAACAAGGCCACCATTGAAAGCTAGATCGGAGATGTAGCACTGGAGAATAGGGTGAACTCCTTATTAAAATTGTTTGTGTCTTTGTCATTGCTTACTTTATCTTTCTGTTGTCATTCCATTTGAAATGTCTATGTATTGGCAATCTGATCGATCCGTTGCTTAAATAACATAGAACACACACCAGCACATGAGTCTGTAATACCTTTTGTTTAATAAACTTTAACTGATGTCACTCATAGGGTGAATATCAGATCACCTATTATTCCAAGTAAATAGGCCAGTATTCCAATTAGTGTCAACAAGCTTTAGATTGTCATCAAAGGTTTGGAAGGCCATGGAGTCTTTACTTAGAGATGTTATTCCTCCTTTTTTCTCTAAAAGAGATTTGATCATGTTGAAATCCCCTCCCATGATCCATGGTATATTTGCATATCTATCCCTGAGATCCACCAAGGTGTCTAGAAGCCTAATTTTGTCGTCTAATCTCTGAGGACCATACATATTTGTGACCAGAAAGGTGTCCCTTTCTCCAACCGGTTGGATAAAAACTGATAAATAATTTCTGGAAGCCTCAACATCCAAAATGCCTATTTTGTGGGGATTACATAGAGTGAGTATGCCCCCTGCTGTATTCTCTAATTTTACTTCAAGAAACTCATAGCTGCTAAGCCATTTGCTATGAATTTGTCTTGCCTTTTGAATGGAACATTTTATTTCATGGATGAATATTTTATCCAATGTTTCCTTTTTCATTCTATTACTAAGCATTCTCTACTTTCTCTTACTCCCTAGACCTCTTATATTCCAAGATATCCACTTCATTATAAAATATTTGTAAATCAGTAGCTGGCTAGGTATTTCATCTTACCTGAATCAATCATCAGCTTTCCACACTCCATCATGAGTTCATTATGCTTTTTCCTACCTCTTTTCTTGCTTGGGTTTCTAGTAGCTAGTCCCATAGTGGTTTTCATCGTTTTCACTCCTCAGTTGTCTTGCTTATCTGTGTTGTTCCCTCGTTGTAGCTCCTCAGTCTGCGTTTTCCATAGAAACAACTGTTGTAATCTGCTGAGTTCTTCTTGAGGTGGCGAATCCACTCCCCTCGTAGTTCCCTGCCTCAAGAATCCTTCTAGGTCTAGGTTTTCTTTGTCAAGAATTTCTAGTAGTTCATGGTCCTCTAGGTCCATATCATTCTGGGTCATTTCCTGATCCATTTCTTATTCAGCATCGCTCATAATGGCTTCTTTCTAGAACTCAATATTAGGTGTTTGTTCCAAGTTTCCTTCCTTCTCCTTATCTATAGTA
This sequence comes from Pinus taeda, assembly GCA_000404065.3. NCBI lineage: Eukaryota > Viridiplantae > Streptophyta > Pinopsida > Pinales > Pinaceae > Pinus > Pinus taeda. Next base: position 124,782 of record APFE031202046.1, read on the forward strand.
CTCTCTTCCTTTGTTTGATCTTCTTTAGTAATCTCTTCCTCTTCCTGAAGCACCTGGAAATTGTTCTACCTGAGTTGTTTTCCTTCGCGCTATTGATTTTTTGGTCCTCTTTTACCTCCTTTACTTCGATTAACCTCTTTCTGGAAGCTATCTGATTCTTTCATGTGTTGATTTTACTTTTTTTTATTTCTTTGTTGAGCGGGAAGTCTCTGAAAAGATGTCCATGTTCATGGCACTTTCGACATTTGAACAGAATGTGCTCATAATCTATTGTTTGCACCCATTCTTCGTCAAAAACTTCCAAGATGACTTCATCCGGTAAAGCTCCCAATAGATCCATTTCCACCTGGCAAAGGAAATATATTTCCCCCTTCTAGTGGCTTCAGAGGCTTTAACGTAGCAGCCTATTTTATTGCCTATGGCTGCTAACGATTCATTTTGACAATAATCAAGAGGTAGAGAATAGAGCCTTACCCAGACCAGTACTCAAGTAAAAGTTTCCCTTTCTGGAACAAAGTTCATCATCCAAGGTCTCATATAGAGCCCCACAACAACATAGAAGTAAGGCCCTCCTTCAAATATTTTATCCTTGTCTTCAATATTTGTGAACACCACCGTAAAGAATCCCTTAGACCCAAGATGGAGATCTATGCTCCCTTTAGGTTTCCAGTGGTAATTAATCCATGATTGTAAAGCTTTTTTAGTGCGCCATAGTCCCATGAACTTACAGATGATGGCGTACGTCCCCATGTGCTCCCTGTGGGCCTACAGCTCTGGATTATTTAAAATAACCCTAGGAGTTATTTCTGCTTTGGGTTTGCAGGGTCCCTTGCTTTTCTTGTCTTTAGTTCCCTGTTTTTTGTCTTCTACCTCTTTGTCTTTTGTGTCATATTGATCCTTATCTATGGGTTCTTCTGTTACCTCTTCCATAATTCTTTTTCCTTCCACCCCTGTTACCCTAACATTTTCTAGAGGCTTCTTGCCTATGTTGGCCATGACTTCCTTGTAGGAGGGAGTGGAGCCCCCTCGTCTGTCGCCCTTCATCGAGCTATTTGTCTGCCTCTATCTGCACTGATTGTTGTTCACCCTCTGTTGTCCATTGTTCACCATGCAAAGTGCCGACATGACTATAACATTAATAATGCAACAAACTAAGCTTTAGTAACCACTGCCATGTGCATCACCTCCGTTGATATTTTATTAAAAGTAGCCACCACTCAGGTAATTTATCTAATTAATTCAACCAATATAACATAAAAAACCTTTGCTCTTTTCTTTTTCCCTCTCAATGAAGGAAAAGGTGAGAAGGATCTGAAACTTGATCCAGGGTTGGTGCTAGGGTTTGACATTGGGGACCATGATGGGAGGCGCAGGGGGGACTGCTGCTCCCCGCTACAGTCAAGCAGTATGGATAGAAGTAAGGATGCTGGAAACCAGTGTTTTAAGAAACCTATGGAGAAGACAACAGAGGAAAGTGACACATAAATATTGGGAAGAAATAGACCTCATGAACAAGAAGGGGATAAGCAAGAAGCTAGCAAGGAGAAGGAGAAAGGGGGCAGCGGTCAAAAACCCACTTCTCTAAGGACAATTGGGCTATGAAAACCCAAGGTGAACATCATTCCCTAGGTCATCTTAATTGACCCAGTGCTACAAGCCAATAGGGATCATATGGCAGAATATGCAGTGATGTGCAAATTCATGGGGTTATGGCCAGTGGAGAGGACACTACACGTATCGATAAGGAGCCACTGGAAACCAAAGGGAGAAATAAATCTTCACCTGGGATCTAAGGGCTTCTTCACAGTAGTGTTCACAAGCCTAGAGGATAAAGATAGAGTGTTCGAAGGAGGACCATACTTCTACGTGGCTGCAGGCCTCTACATGCGACCATGGATGATGAGTTTTGTCCCAAAATGTGAAACATCCACATTGGTACCGATATGTATTAGACTATACTCCTTTCCTTTGGATTATTGGCTATCGGAATCTTTGAAAACAATAGGCAACAAATTGGGGCATTTCCTAAAGATCTCAGATGCGACTCCGAAAGGAAAATACACCTCCTTTGTCTGGATATGTGGGGAAATGGACTTATCTGGAGCACTTCGGGACGCGATAATTTTAGAAGCATATGATGAAGAATGGGTGCAAGCGGTGGACTATGAGCACATCCCACTTACGTGTCGCAAATGCCATGAACATGGGCATCTATACAAAGATGGCCCAACAAACAATATGGAGATAAATGCGAAAACAATGGCGAATAAAAATCTCGAGGGTTTCACTAGGGTTGGGGGAAAAGGGAAAGGAGGGAAGAAACCACAAAAAAATATCAATGAAGAAAGACAGTTGAGCCATAATAGCTTTAAGATCCTAGAAGAAGAAGATGGAAATAAAGAAACAAACCAGGAAATAGAGAACATTATCATTGAGAAGGAAAGGGATGCTAGCATGGAAGATATCATAGAAAACAACCAGCAAAAGGAGGATCTTCCGAGCACAATGGAGATAAGTAGGGACCATGAGATGACTCCAAGTGAGGCAGGAATGGAGGACCATGAACTGCAGGAAATTCTAGAAAGGGAAAATCTAGATCTAGAAAAATTTCTGGAACAAGGGACGACCAAAGGAGTGGACTCCCTACCAAAAGAGGAATATGATAGGGTTCAACAACTCTTCCTATGGAGATCACAACTGAAGGTCTCTGGAGTAAAAATAAAACATGAAAGCCAAGAGTTTAGAGGGGTCAAAATGGTGGAGGAGATATAGACACAATCTCCAAAGAACCCAGGCAGGAAAAGAGGAAGGAAAAGACAAAAGGAGTTACTGAACGAATGTGGGAAACTCTTGATTAACTCAGGTAAGATGAAAGATCTCACCATTTATTCATGTACAAACCTTTCTTAATGAAGTTCACAACCTGGAATATTAGACGCATAGGAAATAGAAGGAAACAAAGAAATCTCAGTAATAGAATAAAAGAAGAAAAAACAAATATGTTTTTTATTCAAGAGACAAAATGTTTGATGGATAAGATTAGAGAAATTCATAATAAATGGCTAAGAAAGTATGAATATTTAGAGGTTAAAGAAAATAACTTGGTGGGGGGGATTCTTATGCCCTGGGATCCCCAAAAATTTAGAATCCTAGATGCTGAAGCGTCCAAGAACTATCTTTCTTTGGTATGTCAACCTTTAGGTGATCAGAATATATACATGATCAAAAATGTCTATGGACCTCAAAAGCTAGAAGACAAAATCAGGCTTCTCACATCCCTTGAGGAACTAAGATCAAGACACCCTAGTATGCCCTAGATCGTTGCAGGAGATCTCAATATGATAAGATCTCTTACAGAGAAAAAAGGCAGTATCAGACAACTAGGTAGAGACTCCATGGCCTTCCAAAACTTCATAAGGAACATGGGGTTAGTGGACACTAAAACAATCAATGGGACCTTCACTTGGAACAACAAGAGGGGAGGGGCTTCACAAGTCACCTTTAAACTCGATAGATTTATTATTTCGGAGGACCTCTTTCTTTCAAGCCCTACCATGTGAGCTTCTATTCTTCCCTTTGGAGGTTCGAACCATTCGCCTGTATAACTGGAAGCCACTTTTATGGGTACACCAAGAAACAGACCCTTTAGATTTGAAAATTCCTAGCTCTCTCACCCTGAATTCACCAGCAATATTGACAAATGGTGAAGAGAGGATCTGAACATTAAAGGCACTAGAATGTTCATGCTCCAACAGAAACTTAAACATATCAAATCTAGGTTTAAAGATTGGAACAAAAAGGAATTTGGTAATATATTCAAAGCCAAAAGAGAAGCTGAGCAGTAACTCCAGGAGATCAATCATATTAGCATCACATATGGCTTTACCGAGGAGCGAAAAAAGCTAGCTAACTCCATGCAAGAAGAATGGGAAGATTAATGCAGGCAAGAGGAAATTTTCTGGAGACAAAAATTGAGGGTGCAGTGGATTAGAGAGGGAGAAAGAAACACAAATTTCTTTCATAAATCTACCTTGGATCACTGGGCACACAACAAAATCACAAAGATTAAAGATTCTCAAGGGATAGAACTCGTCTCTCACAAAGATATGGAATCTGTCCTTGTTCAACGCTTCCTCAGTATAGAAAAGGAGCCTCTACTAGAGAGATCTAGTTTCATCAACAATTTCACTCAGTACATCCCTCATCTAGTTACCAGAGAGGACAACCACAATCTTAAGAGGCCAGTGTCGGAAGACGAGGTCAATGAAGTGATTAATGAAATGCAAAATGGAAAATCTCTAGGCTTAGATGGATTCAATGTAGACTTCTTCAAAGCCTGCTGGAAAATAGTCAAACAGGACATCCTTGAGGTGGTGGAAGACTCAAGAAGATCTAAAAAGGTTCTTAAGGCTCTTAATGCTTCCTTCAGAGCTTTAATCCCAAAATAGGAAAAAGCAATGACTTCGGATGGCTTCAAACACATAGCTTTATGTAATGTGGTGTACAAAATTACTTCCAAGGTGATCGCCAATAGACTCAAGTCTCTCTTACCATCTCTCATCTCAGAGGTGCAAACAAGCTATGTGAAACGAAGACAAATCCTTAATAACATCATCCAATCTCACGAGGTGGTATACTCTCTCAAAAGCAATAAACAAGCTGGTATGATAATTTAGCTGGACCTAACAAGAGCCTACGACAAGCTAAGTTGGTCTTATATAAGGGCAATTCTTAGAGCATATGGCTTCTATCAAAACTGGATAAGATGGGTTATGGCACTAGTCACCATGACCAGTTTCTCCATCCTACTCAATGGTGCTCCTTTAGGAATTTTCACACCCTCCAGAGGTCTCAAACAAGGGGATCCGCTGTCACCCTTCCTCTTTGTTCTCATGTGGAAGGGCTAGGAAAAGTGATTAAAATGGAAAATGTTGAAGGAAGAATCTAGGGTATCAAGCTCACCTTAGATGGAGAGGAAAATACTCATCAACAATCTGTGGATGACAAAATGTTGTAGGGCATACCCACAGTCAAGAAATCCAGAGCGATCAAACAAATCTTAAATGACTTTGCAATGACAGCTGGCACAGAGGTAAGTCTCAACAAATCAAAAGTTTTTTTTCTTTAACACTGACATTTCTATTTAGAGAAACATCACCAGCATTCTTGGGTTTCAAAAGGACCAGTTACCTTCCAAGTATCTGGGCATACCTCTCACACATAAGCCTATAAGCAAGGAAGTACAGGAGCTAATAATAAATAAAATACAGGACAAGATCAGAAAATGGACATACAGGTCTTTACATTTTGTGGGGCACCTTGTGCTCACATAGGTTGTCTTGTAGGCAATTCCCATTCTCATGTTCTCAGCTCTTCCTGCTCCTAAAAGAGTTCTACAATAGATCAAGAGCATACAGAGGGATTTTCTATGGGGTAGAGGAGAAGAGAAAAAGAAATGGGCTCTAGTGGCCTGGGACAAGATCTGCAAACCCAAGAGCCATGGTGGTTTGGGGCTTCATGACTCTGAAACCCTTAACAGAGTCTCGGGAGCTAAACTCTGGTGGAGGTGGATTAAGGAATTGGCAACCCCCCTAACCCAAGCTTTGGACACAAAAATATGCCAAGAATTGGCAAGAGAAGGATCACATTCGAATTTCAGGGCATATTAAGGGCTCCCACATTTGGAACCTTGCCTCGGAAAATAAAGGTATTGTTTAGCAACATAGTTTCTGGGAGATCCGAGATGGGAACCTCGCTCGGTTTTGGGAAGATAACTGGCAACAAGAACCCAACGTGTACAAGGATGAATTAGCAACTCTCAAGCATGATACTGATAACAAAGGTGTACTCATGGTAAATGACTTCTGTGACCAAGTAAGGAACAATGGAAAATGGAGACTTTGGAAGGATCTAGGCCACAGTGAAGAGAGCCCTTTGAAGGCCCATGCAGACTCTCTTGCTCAGGAGCTAGAACATAGGAGGATTTTGGTATCCTCCTTGCCCGACCAACTAAGATGGGGAAGGAACCACGAAAGAAACTTCAACCTCAAAGAAGCTAAATAGGTTCTTAAAGTGAGGAACCTCAAATTAAAGATCTATCAAGTCTTTTTAGGATCTTAAATTAGAGCATATGTAGAACCTCTCATTGTCAAGCTGGATTTGAACCAGTGTAGGCATATTGCGAACGATTTATTGTTTGTCCTGGATGAAAATAAAGTTATTCATTTGGCTAGTTCATCAAAGGAAAATTTTAACTTGGGAGAATCTTCTGAAAAAGGCTTCACTGGCCCATTCAAATGTTACCTATGTGGCTTACAAGAGGAGACGATGGATCACCTTCTCAACCTCTGCCCTTTTACCTCTACCGTGTGGGAATGGGTGGCTTCAATCTTCAGGCACACTGATAGGGATAGACTCAGTATCTCCAACACTTTGAAGAATTGGAGGAAAAACTTCTTAGGGAACGAAATCATCAATAAAGCCTAGACTCTAGTTCCAAGTTTTGTTATCTGGGATGTTTTGAAAGAATGTAACAATCGTATCTTCAAGAACAAAGCAAGCAAGCCCCAACAGATAATTGATCAAATTGTAAGGCAGATCAAAGACACAGTCAGAAGCTTGTTGTGGAAACTTCCCAAGGACTCTCCTTTTCCCCAAGATGCATGTATACTATTGCATTTGGGCCTCTAGTCTATAGGCCCACAGGGCATAATTAAGGGTGTGAGCGAAATAAATGCAGATATAAATATTTGGAAGTCTCCTCCACATGGTTTCCTAAAAGTCAATATAGATGGGGTGTCTAAGGGAAACCCGGGGTTAGCTGGTTTTGGGGGTGTCATAAGAGATGAACAGGGATGAATAAAGGAGATCTTTCATGGCCACTTGGGGAAGGCCACTAATAACATGGCAGAACCCATGGCCTTAGAGCAATGCCTATATATCTTGGTGGAATAAAATATACATAATGTCATCATTGAAGCAGATTCAGAATTGATTATTAGAGCGACCAAGAAAATATGCAATGGTATGGCATCGGATAAAGTGTTGAAACTTTGGAGGCTATCGTAGGCATTTATCCGTATTTATACCCACCTGCAAACCTTAAAAATTGTACACTTTGTCCATGTGAAAAGAAAAGCTAATATGTTAGTTGATCGTCTAGTGAATGAAGGAGTGATTAGTAAGGAAAGGGATACTTGGCATGTTTGGGAGCTGATATCCCCAGGCAAACTATTAGAGGATTACCTCTGTCATGCTGCCAAAGATAGGGATTGTTGGTTTGACATTATATATCGATGAGGCTCAGGAGACAGGTGGGAGTACATGGATGCTCAAACTGTTTGCCTGTTGATTGGCAGCAGTCTACAGATTTCATTGGCATTAACATTCCAACGAATTTGAGCGAATGGTCGAGATCAGTAGAGGAAGACCAAGGACGCAATGGTGTGGAGATTGATTTTGGACCGATATATCTCAGTGGAATTAGATCTATGGTGTTAGGGCAACGTAAGTGGTAATTCCTCATTGGCTCCGATTCCATACACATAGTGACATGTAACAATGTGATGACAGATGGAAACCACTTTTTGGGCAGATTTGGAGTGCACAAGTTAACTGACCAAAATAGGTGTGAGTTGTTAGATCTGATGGAGCAAGATCGAAAGTTGACAGAAGAGGAGCTTGTTTTGAAGTCGAGAAGGGTTGTGACTATTGGATCATGATTAGATCAATGATGTAGAAGTGTTGATGATTCTTTTGAAGTGTGGATTTCAAACTTTTATAAAATTTGGTTTGAGTTACGATCGAGTCTAGAGCAGTAGAAACGAGTTGGAAAACCCACTAGTGGACTTCACGCGGAGAAAAATCCATAAGTGGTATTTCCCATTTATTTCCGATTCCACTCACTCGGTGACACGTTTCAGCAAGGCAATAGAAGGAAACCACTTTTCGAGCGGATTTGACACTCGCAAGTTAACCGGTTGAAATACATGTGAGCCATTAGATCTGGTGGAGTGAGATCGATGGTTGACCGAAGAGGAGCATGTTTCAAGGTCCGAAAGTGTTGTGACCATTGGATCTTGGATAGATCAATAGTGAAGAAGTGTCGATGTTTCCTTTGAGGGGCAGATTTCAAATTTTTTAATCTGTGGTTTGTGTTACCATCGGATCCAGATTAGTGGAAGATTAGCGGAACTCTAAGACTTTTGGAGGGGTTTGTTTGCTTAGTGGAAGCTCTAAAAGTTGTAAGTAGATGACAGAGAGTCCTTGGGAATTTAGCATTCCTTCATGTTTACAATTTTTCGAAAATCTGTGAGGATTGTTTTGATCCTGGCTTTGTTTTTCCTGTTTATGGAATCACCACAATAGGCTGGCTCTTGTTTGGGTCTTTGCACTTGCAAAGATGTGTAAAATATGTAATGTACTTGTACGGTTAGTAGAAAGCTCCATTCTTACTTGACCCAAAGAAAAAAACATCAAAAACCATTGCAATTTGTTGCTACTAATGAATCAACTTCATCTTGCTTCACAAAGTTTATTGTGGTCACACAACCCAAAGTATTGCACCAATGCACTCAATCCTAACAAAGTGTGGAATCCCATAGTGTTGTCAAGAGTCAAATTGGGCTATATATGGCTTCCCTCTTTCATTTCCTTTAGCTCCTCCGACTATACAAACACAAAATCTAAGAGGGAAACAAACTCGTAATTGTGTAAATATTTTGCAACATCATTCACCTAGTTTATCAAATGAAGAAAATCAAAATATTAGATTGATTAACAAGAAATCAAAATATTACAAACTAGTTATTAATTCATCAAAATGTAATGGATCGCTTGATAATTAAAATAAAAATATTATGGAATTTTTGGAAAAATCCAACAATATTAAACATTTAATGGACTACTAAACAAAATATTATAAAAAAGAGAGCTTATTTTGCATATGAAGCTAAGATTCTTCATACAGATCATGGACTGTAAGAAGCAGTCAACCTGAGAAAGAGTGAATTCACTAAGAGGGAAGGTTGTGTATGTTCATGATTTCTATCCAGCGTTCAAATTTTTTGATGGTCGGGTCCTTCCAAGGCCACTATGTTGGTAATCTCTAGACCTTCTCAACATAAAGAAATATTGAAGGTGAATGAATCGAACTGATAATGAATCAGATGATTTGAATTTTTGAAACACATGTTTTTTTAAATGTAACACACACAATGCAATCACATTTCAATGTGTCCATGTTTGCAATGTATGTTTCAAAATTTTTATTTTTAATTCCATTTTCTATAATCATCAGATGTGGTCATAAACAACTGCTACAGTACAATTTTTGATCAAAAATTGATTAAAAGAATAATTAAAGCAAGGTTTTAAAACTTGATTTAGATATGCAAGGAAGTTACTTCCTTCCATTCCATTTGTTGATGCAGTGTCGATGATGAGAATATTCCAACATCTTTAACTTTTAGTCATCTTATTGGAATATGTAATTAAGAAAAGGATTAAAGTGCACAATTCCAATAGGGGGATGCCTATCGGCGTAATTAATCCATATTAAAGAAAAATAGTCAAGTCTAGGAGATAATTGATCTAACCTAACAAAATAAATTATTTCAATAACATTTACATACTGAATATACATGATAAGCATTGTCACATGGGAAACAATTACAAAAAGAACATTAGTAATGGGAACAATAGGAGAATCATCACTCTTAAGGTTTTATTGTTAGAGATTGGAAAACCATTATTCTCCTTTGATGATAGTGGTGGGATCACACTTTTCTCCTCCCCTCTTCTCTTATTTTTCACTTTGAAGCTTTGGCCTTTAGGGCCATTGTTGATGCATTAAAACAAAAAAATGGTAGTGACCTCTAACTTGAAGGAATTTCTTATGTCGAGATGCCATTAGAATATCCCATTGATCCAAAATAGAACACTATAAAATTGGTCATTTGTTTCAGTGCCTTTTTACTAGAAAATATGGAGATATGGACTTTGTAGGAGATAGTTTAGGGGTATCTCTGTTTTTGGTGATTTTGGCTATTGAAAATGATAGGCTCCCATTTGATGCATTAAATGGCCATTTTTGGGGTCAATAATTTGCATCCCTTCTACATTTCTATGTTCATCAACAAATTTTTAGTAGTATTAATATCACTCCATTTAGATTCTATATGAAGAACCAATGTCTCTTGCAAGTTCGTATACACCTTGAATATTATAGCACTAAGTGGACGAAACATCAACTCCCATTACTCCCACACATGGGCTTTCAAGAATAATCTAGAAGGTCTAAAACTCTGACCCTAACTGAGAGTTGGGGCATGCGAAAACCATGACCCTAATCCTAGATGGTTGTTAAGACATGTTAAATATTGGCCCTCTAGTAAAGGAAATGGTTACATTCATATTATATTTATTTGTTGTGAGATAGTTGAGTAGAGAAAAGGAGTGAAATAATCAAGTTGAACAAAGGAATTAAAATGATATAGTATTGAAACAACAATGTATATTACAAATTCATATTAAGCTCATTCTTCTTTATATTTACATTTTATATATGGGAAGAAAAAGGTAAGGCATAATCTTAACTTTTTATTTAAGCTTCCCTAGATCGAGTTTCAAAGTGTATGGGGTGTCTTGACTATGTGGATGGTGTGGTATTTTATTGTTTTATCCTTCTTATTATATTCTTAATTCATTTGAGTACTTTGAGAATTATATTTGTAATATTAAATTAAAATATTAAATAAAAATTACATAATACATTCTAACTTCATAATATTTTATAAAAACTTAGAAAACCCAAATATGAAAATTTTTCTAATAAAATATCTATGAAAATGTAGATATCAAAATATATATTTATATGATAACAGTATAATGCATATTTATATTGAAATATAAAAAGAATTTAATTATAATTATTGCAATTACTGAATCAATCGACCAATGATCTAAATGGATCCAAGAACACTCTCTAAGTCTTGAAATCTCTTAAAAATCATGCCAAAGGTCCAAACAATTGCATGCCAACGATGCTTAGAGTGGCAGAAAAACACTATCGGGAGGCAAAAACCCAAGAAAACACATGAACACAATGAAAAAATAAGAGTATCAGAGGTGGAACAAGTGAATGCATAGTAGCCGTTAGATTTGGCTAATCAACGGTCCAGATCTGATCGACAATCGCAATCGGCATAGACAATCAACGGATATTAGCGCAGACCACATGACACTTGTGATGAAAATCGGTGGAGTCAACTAGGACCATCGATCAAGCACGCAGATCGACGGCCCACATTGCATTGCAGGATCGCTATCGGGGATTACAAGAGCACTTACAATGGTTCGGGGTTATCGCGATATGTGATTGCGATCAATCGTATCACGATATCGCATTGGAACAAAACCATGGAGTGGGACCAATACACATGTATATGTGCGATCCAATGAACCGGATCCAATGGTTTTATCAATATTATTCCATAAAATTTGAGATCTGCAGCAAAACCATTTTTAATGTATTTTTGCAATTTTCGTTTATTAAATGAAATGCGAAGGACGAAGGTCGATGCTTTAAGCGAGACCCGAAAGGGTTCCTTAAGGCTATTATTTATTGTTTCAAGTTTGGAGAAAAGCCATTTCTAATTTATTTTCACAGTTTTAATGCATTTTAAAAATACAAAGGCGTAGGCCATTGCGACATGCGATGGCGACTTACAGGCAAACCCGATAGGGGAATATACCATATTTAAGTTCTTTTTGAAGTCCAAATTGAACTGTGTTTTGGCAGAATTTCACAGTCGTGAATGTATTTTCCTGTGTAAAACAAAAAATGACTACGTTTGGGATTCTGAAGGGTTTCAAGGGACCGAGGCACTCTTATGTTGTCGAATAGGTGGCCACCTCCCCTTGAGGCATTATGCAATGATTGTGTAATGCTAGAAGAGGGATTCAAGCAAATAGAGGCTTGGGAGGTAGAAAGCTGGGAAGGAGAAACACAACCCATATTGGCTTTAAAGCCATAGACAGAGAGCAAACAAGACAGGCAATATTGAAGGAAGTGTTGAGACAAAGCTAAGATAGAGACAAAGAGCGTTGAGGGAGTCTATGTACTTATAGAGTCTTGAGAGTTTCAAGAAAATCTCTTGTTGTTGCATTTGTTGTGTATTAAGTCTCAAATTGAGCTCATACTGTTGTAAAAACTCTACTTGAAGACATAATAGAGAGGCCACCAATGAAGGCTAGACCAGGAGATGTAGCCCAGGAGTATTGGGTGAGCTCCTTATTAAATATGATGTGTTATGTGTTGTCTATTATGTTTTTTTTGTTTATTGCCTCATTGTCTGTGTATTTCACAATCTTATCTATCCATTGCATAAAATAACATAGACAAATCCATGCACATGATTCTATAATACCTTATTAATTATCTTAGATCTCATTATCAGATCAAGTGGTATCAGAGCTTTAGGTTACTAAGGTTAGACAAGATTGTGATGGATTGGTGAGTGATAACTAGGTCAAAGCTCAAATTAGGAGAAGGAGAACTGGTTGAAACTAACCTAGAAATTAGTAGAGTCTATCCTAGGAGGAGAATCACAAAAGAAAACCCCTCGGAATCAAACTCTTAGTTCATGGACAGTTTCATGACCATGAGAGCCATGGTAGAAGAAATGTATCGAGAATTTAAGAAAGGTCAAAGTGAAGATTATTCAACCTCTAAACAAGACAAAGGAATAGAAGAATCTCCTATAGATGGCCATTCTGAAGGCAAAGGGAAAGGAAAAGAGGCTCCTCTATCCACACCTCCTGATAGCCCTGAAATTAAAAAGAATAAAACATCTTTGATTAAATTAGACGTTAAATTTGATTTGCTAATATATGATGCATAATTAAATGCAGAGAAGCTAGATAACTGGGTTAGACAGATCGATGTTTATTACAGGGTGCAGAATATTGATTCAGACAGGAGTAAAATTCAGTTGGCCAGCCTACGCCTTGGAGGAACTGCTTTGGTATGGTGGGAAGGTAGGACACAAGCTGACTTGAAGAAGCATGGTAAAATTCTTTCTGTCTGGAGTGAATTGGTTTCTATAATTAAAAAACAATTCTATCCACTAGCTTATATGTAGCAGGCTATGACGAGTTGGAAAAATCTTTGCCAATTAAAAGGACAAAGTGTACAAAGTTACACCCAAGAATTTAAAAAAAATATCTTTGATTGTAGGCATTTCTTTAGACTCACCTAAAACTTTGCTGAAGTATATAGGTGGTCTACATAGCTATTTGAGGCACACCATTCTCATATTTAACCCTGCTAGCATAGATGAGGTATCTATTCAGGCTACCCATCTAGAGGCTAAAAGCAATAATGTGAACCCAGAAATTGGGGGATCATCAAAACCCATTGCAAGAAAAAAAAAGGAAAAGAGGAAGCAGAAATGGAAAGAGAGGAAGGAAAATGTTGTACAAAAGGTCAAACCTTCATGCACTCACTGCAAGAAGGATGGACATGATGATGAACATTGTTGGTCTTTGCATCCAGAGCTGAAAACCAAGAAGTTCGATGGCAAGAAGAAGAAGATTGCTGCTACTATACAAAAAGATTTGGGGTCAGACTCAGGTGATGAAACAACAATCGCAAACATAGGTACAAAAGGTTATCTACTTTAGAGAATGTAGAAATCAAGAAGCAGGTATAGGAGCTGCTCGAGAAAGGGTTCATAAGACCAAGCACATCACCATGTGGATTTCCAATCGTGTTGGTGAGGAAGAAAGATGGTTCGTGGAGGATGTGCACTGATTACCGAGCACTAAATAAAATAACGATCATGAATCATTATCCCCTTCCTCACATTGATGATCTATTAGATCAGTTGAAGGAAGCTGTTTAATTTTCCAGGTTGGACCTATGTAGTGGTTACCATTAGGTTAGAGTAGCAGAGCAAGATGCATGGAAGACTGCTTTCAAAACAAAGTAAGGGATGTATGAATGACTAGTTATGTCTTTTGACTTAACTAATGCTCTTGCCACTTTCATCAGAGTTATGAATGATGTACTCAGGCCTTTATTGATGATTTTTTAATTGTATATTTCGATGACATTCTTGTTTTCAGTAAAACATGGGAAGAACATTTGAAGCATGTAAGGCAGATTCTAGATGTTTTGAAAAAGGAAAATTATCAAAATGTGAATTTGTTAAAACATCCTTGAATTATATGGGTCATATTGTATGGGTTGGTGAATTGAAGATAGATCACTCTAAGGTTGTAGTCATTGTAAACTAGCTTAAACCCAAGTCTGCTATAGAAGTTAGAAGCTTCCTAGGGGTAGCACAATATTGGAGAAATTTTATTGTTAACTTTTCCTTAATTGCAGCTCCCATACATGCTTTGACAGGATTGAACAAGGTGTTTCAGTGGGGAGGCAAACAATACAAATCCTTCGACACCTTGAAAGAAAAAATTAGTACAACACCAGTACTAGCATTGCCAAATCTTCAACAACATTTGAGATTGAAATCGATGCCAGTGACTATGCCATGGGAGTAGTGTTGATGCAACATGGTAAACCCATATGCTACAATTCTGAGACTTTTAATTCTGCAGTAGTTAATTATCCTACATATGATAAAGAATTATATGCATTAGTCCAGAGTGTGAAGAAGTGGAAACATTACTTAATGGGAAAAGAAACAATCATACATACTGATCATTAGCCACTTCAGTATTTGCACTCACAAAATAAATTGCAGCAATCAAGACACTATAGGTGGATGGGTTTCCTACAACAGATTCATTTAGTAATCAGATATAAAAAGGGAATACATAATAAAGTTGTAGATATGTTGTCTAGACCAATCATAAACGCATCTACTATACTTAAGCATAACTCAGTAATGCATGAAAGCTATATTGAACAATATGCTCAAGATATAGACTTTAAAGATGTATATGTAGCTTTAAGTAATGGAAAAAAGGTAGAAGAATTGGATTACTATGTTAAGGACCAACTCTTGTATCATT
Organism: Pinus taeda; assembly: GCA_000404065.3. Classification (NCBI taxonomy): domain Eukaryota; kingdom Viridiplantae; phylum Streptophyta; class Pinopsida; order Pinales; family Pinaceae; genus Pinus; species Pinus taeda. The sequence goes on from APFE031202046.1 coordinate 139,818, forward strand.
TGGGAAAGCTATGCATTCCATAAACAGAAAGAGTTAACATAATTAGGGAGGCATATATTTCTCTGATATCAGGTCATTTTGGTGTAAGTAAAACAATTGCACAGTTGCAAATATACTGCTATTGGCTAAGAATGCATGAAACAATTTCTAGATATGTAAGAGGGTGTACCATGTGTGCTAAAAGTAAGCCCGACAATAGAAAACTAGGCTTGTACACTCCACTAATAGTCCCTTCCCATCCTTGGGAAAGTGTTTCCATGGTCTTTGTTGGGGGATTGCCGAAATCTAGAAAAGGTCATGACTATTTATATGCTATTTTGGATAGGTTCAGAAAAATGTGCATTTTTAATACCTTGTAATAAGCAGATTACAGCTGAACAAATAGCGAAGTTGTTCTTTTCAGCATGTCTGGGTGCATTTTGAGTTACCCAATTCCATAGTATTTGATCGAGACTCCCGATTTGTTTGGAAGTTTTGGTCAAGTCTGTGGTAATTGATGGACACCAGAATGAAGAAGAGCACAACCTTTCACCCACAAACAAATGGCCAAACAGAGGTAGTCAACAAGACAGTGATCCAATTGCTCAGGGGTTATTGCATCAAGCATCCCAAGCTTTGGGATGAACATTTATGTTATGTGGAACATGCTTACAACCGTGCTAAACATTCTTCTACAAAGAGATCTCCTTTTGAGACCTATTTTGGTTTTATACCAAGGTCTCCCTTGGATATTGTCTTTGGAAAAGACATAGTAGTTGCTAGACACAATGATGTGGACAAAGCAACTAGATTCATTTAACAAATCCAAGAAATTCACCAGGCAGTGCAGGAACAGTTGGAAAAGAGCCAAGCTAAATACAAGGCAAGGCATAATAAACATTGGGTAGAGCACAACTTCCAAGTTGGTGATCAAGTCTGGCTATATATCAGCAAGGACTAAATGCAAGGTGAAGGAAAGAAGCTAAATCCAATAAGGTATGGGCTTTTAAGGTACTTGAGAAAATTGGTGAGAATGCTTTCCACCTTGATTTGCCAGCATACATGCACATCTATTCAGTGGTAAATGCAGAAATCCTAAGACTATTTGGACATTCATTAATTGAAGATCCCAAAGAACAAAGTCAATTGCCTTCCATTAATGATCTATTGCCTGAACACCTCAATGAGCTGCAGGAAGATACAGTTATAGACAGGAAGCTAAGGACCACGCATAGAGGGGACGTCGAGTACCTTAGAATTGGGCTCAAAGGTTCAAAACCCAGCAATGCAAAATGGGTAGAGATTGGGCAAGTGAGGCAGTTGTATCCTCACTTAAGCAATGCTTGAAAACTAACTTTTGGTGGTCCAAAATCCTTTTTCAGTGGGAAGGCATGATCCAAATGGAGCCAAGAACACTCTCTAAGTCTTGAAATCTCTTAAAAACCATGCCAAAGATCCAAACAATTGCATGCCAAGAGCCCTTAAAGGTGCGGAAAAACACTATTGGGAGGAAAAAACCCGAGAAATGCACATGAAAACAATGAAAAAAACAGAGTATCAAAGGCATAATAGGTGAATGCACAATAGTCATTAGATCTGGCCGATCAACGGTCCAGATCTAATCGATAATCACAATCGGCATACATAATCATCAAATATCAGCGCAGACCACATGACACTTGTGATGGCGACCGGTGGAGTCAACTAGGACCATCGATCAAGTGCACAAATCGATGGCCCATGTTTCATCGTAGGATCGCTATTGGGGATTACAAGAGTGCTTACAACAGCTCGGGGTTTTCGCGATATGAAATTGTGATCAATCGCATTGTGATATCGCATCGGAACAACACCGTGGAGTGGGACCAATACACATGTATATGTGCGATCCGATGAACCAGACCCGATGGTTTTATCAATATTATTCCATAAAATTTGAGATCCACAACAAAGCCATTTTTAATATATCTTCGCGATTTTCATTTATTAAACGAAATGCAAAGGATGAAGGCCAATGCGATAAGCCAGACCCGAAAGGGTTCCTTAAGGCTATTATATATTGTTTCAAGTCCGAAGAAAAGCCATTTCTAATGTATTTTCACAGTTTTAACACATTTTAAAAATACAAAGGGGCGGGCCATTGCAACATGTGTTGGCGACTTATAGGTGGAGCCGATAGGGGAATAAACCATATTTAAGGACTTTTTGAAGTCCAAATTGAACTATGTTTTGGCAGAATTTCATAGTCGTGAATGCATTTTCCTGTGTAAAACAAAAAATGACTGTGTTTGGGATTTTGAAGGATTTCAAGGGAATGAGGCACTCCCACATTGTCGAATAGGTGGCCACCTCCCCTTGAGGCATTATGCAATGATTGTGTAACGCTGGAAGAGGGATTCGAGCAGACAGAGACCCAGAAGACAAAAAGTCAGGAAGGAGAAACACAACCTAGATTGGCTTTAAAGCCACAGATAGAGAGCAAACAGGACATGCATTATTGAAGGTAGTGTCGAGACAGAGCTAGGACAAAGACAGAGAGCGTTGAGGGAGCCTTTGTACTTAGAGAGTCTTGAGACGTTCAAGCAAAGCTCTTGTTGTTGCATCTGTTGTGTGTTGAGTCTCAAATTGAGCTCATATTGTTGTAAAAACTCTACTTTAAGACATAATAGAGAGGCCACCACTGAAGGCTGGACCAAGAGATGTAGCCCAAGAGTATTGGGTGAACTCCTTATTAAATTTACTGTGTTATGTGTTGTCTATTATGTTTTTTTTGTTTACTATCTCATTGTTTGTGTATTTCACAATCTTATCAATCCATTGCATAAAATAACATAAACAAATCCATGCACATGAGTTTGTAATACCTTATTAATTATCTTAGATCTCATTATCAGATCAACCAACTAAATTAAAAGTTGAATAATACATTCCATCTAACATTTAACTAAGCTACATGAAAATCCTATAACATCTTTACAACTTCAAAGTTTTCTGCATTGCATAGAAAGGAAGACCTAAACCTAAAGAGTTACTCATGATCTACTTTCTCACTCAAAACATTTTTTAATAATTATGTGAAAAATATGTGATTTTCTCTAAGAATTCGTTAAAGCATGGTTAAAAGGTAAGGAATTAATAAAGTAAAAAAAAAAAAGCCAACTTGATTTATGTATTTTGAAAAAGATAGTAAGTGGGAAAAAATTACTGTTACATGAAACTCACTCCAGCAATCTAAAAATTACAATAACCTCATTGAGATCATGGTAGTCACATTTTACTTTGGCATATAGAAAGTATGTTGTAATTGTAGCTTTGATATCAACTAAACAAATATCTAAGAAAATTAGGCGTTTTCAAATTTTCAAAGGCATAGAGATATCATACTAGAATTTAAAGAAGTTTTGATGGCAGAGCCACCTCAAGACAATTTTAAGAAGGGAAAATGTTATTAGAATGGTATCAAGTTTATGAAAATTTATAAATGAATAAAAATTTCGATGATTTATAGCTAGGCCCTATTATATCAATAAGATAATCGAATAAAATTATTTAATCAAATAAGTAAAGAAATTGGAGGAAATTATTTCATGGTGAAGGATTTGAATGATGATTATTAGTTAATGCTCAACATCTTAGGCATGTTTTTTCTCTAAATTTAAAGTTCACGCTTCATAGATTTTCATATATTTTTTTTGAGTTTCATCTATTTGAGTACTATTTCCTTCAAGCTCTTCGAAGTCGAGTGTCCTATTGAGCGAGAAACAACTTTTGTAAATTAGGTACCCCTTGAGTGTGAAGTTTTACTTCATATAATGAGTTCAACTTTTGTGTGTACATCCATCATTCTATTTTGTTCATATTCACTCTAAATATATTATCTTAACCTAAGTATTGTTGCTTTACATTGATTGTGACTAAGCCACTTTATTTTTTAATCATGATATTTTGCATTGTATTGTTATTATTTTGATGTTTTATCCTGCTATATTTTTTTAAATATTATTTTTATTTATTTATTTATTTTTATTGTATTAATTTTTTTTAATGTAGTAGAAATGGTGTAACATAACGTTATATGATATAATGTAATATATTATTAATAGAAATAAAAATTAGTTTAAATGAAAATATTAATGTAATGTAAATATTTGAACTTGATTAATAAAAATGCTTTATAGTATTCATCCATGGTACTCATGTGGACTATAGTCTATTTAAAAATGGAAATTAAACTAGCCTAGATCTATCTTAACTCTAACTCTATCAATGGTTGAGAGGGATCAAATCTCTTGAAATGCAAACCTCTTTTACAATGAAAAGAGACTTGATCCCTCTCAATGCTTGGTAGATCCAGAGTTAAGATGGATCTAGGCTAGTATATATATTTACATTGAGAAGCGTTTTATAGTTTAGTATGACAACAATGTTGTAAAACCTCATATAATGTAATGTAATGTCATGTTGACTCAGTAAAAAAAAAAAATTATATATAGCTTTGAGTTGAATCTTATTTAAAAGTTTGAGGAAATCTATTATGGAATGCAAAAGTACCAACTTAGATCCATCTTCACTCTGCATTTGATATCTCTCAATGCTTGATAGATCTATATTTAAAATGCATCTAAACTCATTATAACAAATTTGCAACATAAATATGCTTTTTTTAATAATTTTTTATACATCTATAAAAATAAATCCATATTTAAAATAAATCTAGACTAGCTATAACAAATTTGTAATATAAATATATTAGTTTTTTTTTTTATAATAATTTGTTTTCTAGGGGTTGAGCTTTTCAACTACACCATTATAACATATATTAACATTGTTATAACATATATTAACATTGTGAAATGTAAAATTTTCATCTTTTCCCACTTTATTTTGAGGGCTTTTCATCCTTTACATATTATTCTAGATCTATTTAGTATAATAAAATATATTAGGTTTTATTATAAATATATTATTTTATTTAAATGTGTTAATTTGTTTTATTTTAAATTTATAATTAAGTTTTTATTTCTATTACAAATGTATTGATTGATATTATTATATATTATGATGTAATTAGTTTAATTATATAAATTAAATGATCGTTAAATTGGATAAACATCAAAACATTTATTTATAAAACATCTCATATTTCAAGATTAAAAAAAATATTAAAAAAACAACTCATTCATAACATGGTTTTAAATAATATATATTAATTATATATATAATAAATAATAATATACATATGAGTTGAACGGGAGCTCGCATATATATATATATATATATATATATATATATATATATAGATATATATATAAACATGTTATAAGATTCTGAACAATGAAGATTCAATCTCGCTTTATCATGAAGATTCTTAACCTATAATTAGTTTTTGTTACAATACCATGAGCCAATATCATGGCTTATTAATACCACAAGCCCAAAAAAATAGCACTCATTTCATATGAAAATTATCAATATGATAATTTTTTAAATCAATCAATCTAATTAATAGTATAAAAGGACATAACTGCTTTTGAGATAAACCCCAATGTTTGATTAGTGATTACAATTAAGAATATTTTAGAATATCCTTAACCTATAATTAGTCTTTGTTACAATACCATGAGCCAATATCATGGCTTATTAATACCACAAGCTCAAAAAAATAGCACTCGTTTCATATGAAAATTGCTAATATGATAATTTTTTAAATCAACCAATCTAATTAAAAGGATAAAATGACATAACTACTTTTGAGATAAAATGTTTGATTGGTGACTACAATTAAGATATTTTAGAATATTCTGCGAAGGTTAAATTCCGACCATTCACTTGATAATTATTTATAATTAAACTATAATTCTAGAAGTTATATTCTAAAATAAATACACTATTGATATAATTATTATTAGTGATTTCATTTTTTTAATGATTATTTTTTTATTTATATTCAATAATAATAATAATGGAGGATTAGATTGATTATTATTTATAATTTTATTTTTAAAACATACTTATCATGAGAATGAATATATATATTAATTTTATCCATTAGCATCCCTAAACATATCAGGGAAAATTATTTATTATAATACACTTATAATTATTCACACTAGTATTCAATCAATTTCACAAAATATTATATATATATATATATATATATATATTATATATATAATATATATATAATAATCATAAAGAAGTCATATAATACTTTTTTTTTTCGCTTTGTAAACAAGTGGTAAATGGTATTCTACTATTACAAGGAAATGTTAATTAAGTCTTTCAATCCCCTCCTCATGCCTATACTCCATAACATATGATAAGATTAATTAATTTTATTAATCTTCAAAAAATATGATCACAAAAAGGGTCAATGATATGGAAACGCTACACCACATAAATTTGATGAGTTTTTTTTCGTAAGACCATGAAATTTAGATTATCATAGAAAAGAAATACATAACATTCCATTAATTATTACTAGTTTGTAACAATTTGTTGCAAACTAGAATAGTAACAAAAATTTAAAATCTTGAGAATATATGTCAAAAAAACTATCAATTAATTACTCTTAGCACTAATAGACTAGAACAAACAAATATGCATATAACCTCCAAAAACCTATCATAACTTAAAAGAGTAGCCTCACTACTACTGATATCTACATAACAACATATAATTTTATGAGTCATATTAAATAGAAAGAAAGTCCACCTAAATAACATGAGCAGGATCATTATCTACATTTGAAGGAGTGCATGTAAGGTTAGCTTTCCTTTTTAACATAATTGATATTTTTCATCCCACTTATGTAACTTTTCCAAAACCTCATCAATGCACACTAATGAAACTTATGATTAATATATTTAAATTGTAAATTTTAATGAAGTTGGAAAATCTAAATTAAGGTTATTTGTTTAATGATTTTTTGTGAGAGATAAATTGGATAGACATTAATGTGAATCTCCAAACATTTTCTAATAATATTAAATTGTTAACTTTGATGCATTTGATACCAAATAAATGGAAAGTTATTACATTTTAACAAGTAGTGTCATGTTGCTGGAACTTCATCAAATAGAAAATGTTCCTATTAACTAATTTGTGTTCCTTGTTTAAGTTGTTAGTGCTCTTAGTGGAGGATCATTTGTATTTGTATTTGCCTTTTACTTTTAGAAATCATAATCAAGCAATGGGGAATTAGAAGAAGTTACTAATTCTTATGTTATGGTGGCATATATGTTACCAATTTCATAGATTCTTTAAGACCATTTAATTAAACATGAACATTATATATTTGAATGGTGGGACCAATCTCATAGATTCCTTAAAAACAGTTTAATTAAATATGACCATTATATATTGAAATGAAATTCAAAGAAAAATTGTGAATTTTAGATTATAAAATAACTTTATTTTTTTTAATAAATTAATTTCTTATAACATTTCTTCCTAATTCCAAACAATTATAATAATTATATTCAACCATAAGGAATATAAAGTATATACAACATGATAGCTTATAAAGTATATACAACATGATAGCTTATTTCTTCAATAATAAAAGTATCATATTTTATAAAATTTCCCTTATCCTATTTTAACAAGTTTATTAATTAAAATTATATTATTCAATAGATTTAAGAAGGAATCCATTTTCAATCTATTATACAATGGTTGCATGTAAATATTTTCATTTAACATATTATTGAAAACCAAAAGTATTATGAAACCCTTTAAAAAATTTCGATTTCATTTCACGTTTCAAAAAATAAGTATTTCTCATATTCAAAGATTCAAATTGATATTTAAAAATTAAATTTATAAATATCTAGAAGCTCATTGAGCTTGGAGGGAAATTAAGGTACTTATGGAAAGATGGATTCATAAGTTTATATGTTTTGTTCCATTACATTTAGCCTATGTTTTATGTAATGCACTACGAGCTTCATACTCACAAATAACTTTGGATCTGAGTTAAGAAAACAACTTATATCTAACAAATATATTTTATACTTTTGACAAAATATACTTCAATTGCAATGTGTTATAAATACTTTTGACAAACATGGCACCATTAACCTATTCTATAGCCCCACTAGTAACCTACAAGATGAGTTAGCTATGCTTCTCTAATAATTTATGCATGATCAATTACATGCACATAAAACTTTAAGAGAGTAAAGTTAAGTAAGATACAAAAATGTATAAATTACTAGAATAAAATAATGCAACATCAATAATGGTTCATGAGTTAACTAAACCATGGTCATCGTGCTTCTTAAATCGTTTTAGCATGATCAATCATCATGCACATAAAACTTTAAGAGAGTAAAGAAAAGCGTGATAAAAAAATGTATAAATTAGTAGAATAAAATAATGCGACATAAGTTCACTTATTACATATTTTCTCTCATAGTGGAGATTAGGTTTAGGTTTTAAGGAGGGGTTAGAAATATGCAGTGACTACATAAAATGTGATGATATGATGCTCCTCTTACCTGTAATTTATTAATTTGAAAATAAAGTTGCTATCACATAAAGAGGAAATAATATATCTCAACACCATGTTATAACCATAAAAGCATTTCATCTTTGACATATTCTTTTTATTCAAAAAAAAATCTTGCTTAAATTTATTAACTAATTTTTTAATAAAACTTAGAGGAATATAATAGAAAAGGAAGAGACTTTACATTATGTTACATAAAAAAGAGTGAGGGAGGTGGGCTTTGTGGCTATGAGCTCTAGGGTTTCCGGGCCTACGATCTCATAAAAGGAGTCTATAGTCTTTGTTAGTAAAAGAGTCTTTAGTATGAGGTAGTTAAGCATTTGTGGTGAGAATGAGGTGGTGCGGTCTCATTTCCAAAAGGAAGTGGAGATTATCACAATTTTCAATGGGGTTGGTGAGTTTTGGATTCCTTTACACTGTTGTTGTTACAGTTTAGGGTTTCCAGAAGTGGAGGATAAGGGGTTTAGAGGATGAGTTGGATTTTTCACTGACCCTTATGAGAATGATTCTATCTGGATGACACCACCTCAACTACCTATTCAAGAGCATAGGGCAAGACTTAGCATCTCGAACCTTAATATTTTTTCTTCCCTTCCAACTTCATAATCGATTCTAGTAGTTTTGGAAGGTTTTATTAATTATCAATGGTATTGCCTGTGGCACATGAAGAATTTATTTCATTGTTGAAGTAGTCAGTTTCAGTAGGGTTTTTGGACCATGGTTAGTTGGCAAGCTCATATCAGTTTTTGGGTTCTTCCTTGGTCATTTTAGAGGTAAACTCTATTCATGGGTTTCTCAATGATACAAATAAGTCAGGTGCAATGTGGGGTGGTCGAGAGGAAACCCAAAAATTTTCTGGGGATTTTTCAACTGTTGGTGGTCCAAGGATTGAGTGCTCTTAGTGGTACAAAGTTATTTATTCTGGGGGTTTTCCTTCCATTTCAGAGGGTGCGGTGGTGGGAAGTTGAGAGTCTCAATCATAGTGCATCATTGGTGTTGTGGGTGCGTTAGGTGAAGGTGAACTCAGGTTTGGTTTTTATCAGAGTTTTGTAAGGGATATCAGTGAGGTTATTTAAAGGGTGCAAATGGGGGTTTATTTCCAAGTTCCTCCAAATAATGTAACCGGCGAGGTTGAAAACAATGTCAATTACATGAAGGGAGTGAGGATCCCTCACAACTAGTGGAAACCCTTCTAACTGGCCCCAGGCCATAGGCCATGTCAAGGTATGTTAAGAAGCATAAGAAGGTCAAATACATAAGGGTTAAATCAAAATAGGAGAATGTGACCTTGGGATAAGGGGTAAAGTTTGGGAATGCCACAAAAACCTCTGAGTGTTGGTAGTTCAAGTTTGTGGTAGGGAGTTCGCAATGGAAAAGTTGCAAGAATGGGTTAAGGTGGTATGGGAGAATGACCTACAATTTTTGTTGGAGGCCAGAACCCTTGTTATAGGTTGGTTTTCATTTAGATTCAACTCAGTAGATGCAACATCATTGGTGTTGAGTAATAATTTCTATATAGATTCAACTCCAAATTTCTTGATGAGATGGATCCATCTATTTGATACTAGTAGAGAGAAGTTTGGGTTAGGCCCTTTCTGGGCTAAGCTATGAAGCATATCCATGTATTTATGGTACGAGGACATCGTCTGTCTCATTGGCAATGGCTTGGGGACATTTAAGGAAGCAGAAAGGTCATATGAAGAGTCTGGCAGACTGTTTGTTGCTCGAGTAATGGTGAATTTGGATATATGCATGAGCGTTTGGTTGTAGCATTGAATTTACATTATTGAGGGCTATCATACAAGAAAATCCTTGATTATGAGAGAATCCCTTTCATATATCGCAGATGTTATAAGGTGGCACATGCGTTGAAGGATTTATTTCTGCCATATATGGGTAGGAAAGATCAAAATTTAAAATATGAAGGGTCATCGGGTAGGAACAAGGGGAATTTACCCTCTGGAACAGAGAAATAGAAGACTCCCGAGGTTTTTCAGTAGGTCGACATCGAGCTCACTCTAACATATGAAGATATGTAGCCTCATAGTAATAAGGATCCTTCCCTTGATTGGGTGTCTCTTAAATATGGTCCATCTACATCTACATCGTCAATGTAGTGTACTGTCTTATCCTCCCTACCTATCTATACATTTATCAACTCTTTTTGTTCTTTGGTAATGGATTCACACCTTCTACCTTTAGCTTGTCCTTTGTCGATTTTTTTCTTGTTTGTTCTAAATTTGGGCTTCATCCCTTGCCTTATCTCCTTTGTATATGCAAATATTCCTTCTCCTATTCCCTCTCTCTCTAGAGCTTCCTCGTTATCTTCTGATACTATTTCGAGATATGATTTAGGGTTGAAATCTAAGCCCGCTACATCTCTCGAGGTTGTAGGTGGTTTGTGTCTCTCTTCCCCATCTAAAGCTCCTAGGATCCCTTGGGGTAGACAATCTAACATTACTAGAGAAAAAATGAAGGCTAGTTAGGATGTTTCTACTAGAAGGAAAAAATCTATAGTTAGGGAGCCTAGAGAATTAACAACCCCTGCCCTAGGTTCTCTATAATGTTTCTTTCTTTCAATTTTTTAGGGTTGGATAGCTCCTCCAAAATTCTAGCTATCAAACATATTTTTCTCTATGAATCCATCGATTTCACATTTCTTCAAGAAACCCTTGGATTTGGAGATGCAATTTTAAAGATTTTGGAATATCTAGCTTCAGGTTGGATTTTTATAGTGTCATATGCTAGAGGGGCGTTCTAGTGTTTTAGTGTTGGTTTTAAATCAAATTTATAGTAAAATTCTAAGTTTGTGGGGTGTTGAAGGGGTCCTGGGGCTGATATATTTATGTTAGATTTGGGGTTGAAGATCAACTGTGTGAATATCTACGGGCATTAACAAGATATGACTTCTTTCTATGAAATATTGATGGCTTGTTCCTATATGGATGTTGATAATTTGGTGGTCAGTGGTGATATGAAGTTCTCTCTAGGTATCTCAGAGATTTGGGGTCAACATATCTACCCTAAACCCCTTTCTGACTTTTTTGCCCATCTTCTATAAGTGCAAAAGTTATGTGAAATTAAAACCTACCTGGTGTAATAGGAAATTGGGAAATGCAACAATTAACTTGAAGGATTGATTGCTTTCTTGTAGTTGAATATTTGTTGGAAATAATCTCCCTCTTTTGTCAATGGGCAGGAGTGGGAGATAGTTCTGATCACCATCCCATTTTCCTTGAATTAAAAGGAGGTATCAGAAAGCCCAAACCCCCATTCAAATTTAAATCGATTCAGATGAAAGAAGAATATTTTCGTAATCTAATGGTGGAGCACTAGATCCCCTATAGCCATAACAGGGAAGGGCTAATCCCTGTTCAATTTGCAGACAATCTCATAATAGTTAAAATAACTACCATTGATTGGATGAAAGAGAAAAATCAAAGAGGTGAGGAGGTTTTGAAAAGGGTGGAGCAAGAGATGGTGTAGTTAGAATATCCGAAGGGGGGGTGTGGGCGAGGGAGTGGGGGGAGATTATTAGACTATGGAGTCTAAGAAAAGAATAATTTATCTAGAAGATTCTAAAAATATAATCCTGAAGGAGGAGGAGGAAACATGGAGGTTACAAAGAAGGGTGATTTCGTTGAAGAGTGGTGATTAAAAATTGAATTTGTTTTCAAATATATGCAAAAGGGTGAATGGATATGAATACCATTTGGGCTCTTAACAATCCAATTATAGGCCAATCCAAAATTTTTGATGTTCTAGCCAAATTGGGTATAAATCATTTCAACACCCTTTTTAAAGCACCCAAACATAACTCTCTAGTTAAAGTGATTGATTTGCTTGGTCATTTTCCCTGGTTCACTGATGAAATGGTTAATAGCTCCTTCATGGAGTTGGTATTTGAGGAGGAGCTTCAAAAGGTCTTGAAAAAAATCTTAGGCGACAACAGCCTAGGCCATGATGGGTGGTTGGTTCAATTCTTCAATGAAATTTTAGATATTATTAAGGATGATCTCATTAAAGTAATTGAGGAATGTAGATAGTTTGGGCAGATGTATAATATGTTTAGCTCCACATTTATAGCCCTGATTCCCAAGATTGATTCACCCCAATTTTTTTATGATTTCAAGATAGTTTTTTTATGAAACAATATTTCTTTATGTAACATTATATACAAAATTATATTGGAGACCATTATATACAAAATGTAACATTATGTACAAAAAAATTTAGAATGCCATTGCACTAAATTTTGTTCCATCTCGACATATTTCAAAGGATCAATTCACTTTCTTAGAAGGAATGCAGATCCACGAGGCCATAACGGTAGCATAAGAGGGCCTCGAGAATCTTAGATTTAAGAAGCTAAAAGGAATGGTGCTCAAAATGACCTATCCAAGGCATATGATAAGGTCACCTAACCTTACATTAAAATGTTTCTAACACATCTAGGTTTTGAGGTATGTTTCATCAATTGGATCATGTGTTATAACGTTAGTCTCCTTTTTGGTGCTTATAAATGGATCCCACTATGTTAGCAGTAGGTGTGGTGGGCTTGGTCATGGGCTTCCCTGTTGTGGGCATGCCTGCCTGGGGCAGAGCCATCCCTTGTTAGGATAAGGGGTCAATTCTCAGAGTCAACCCCTTCGCCTACTAAGGGGTCACTCTACCCCAAGCGTGCACACCCATGCTTGGGTGGGCACGCCCACGCCTAGGTGTGCCCGCCCACAAGTAGTACCAATGGGTAGGTGCACCTAGCCATGGGCCTTCCCACCCGCAACATGGAAATGTGCAACACGTCGTCGTGTTGTGGGTGGGGACGCACATAGTTGGGCGCACCCATACACGGACATAGGCCTGTGGGTGAATATGCCGACCATGGGTGTGCCCGCCGGTGGCACAGGCACAGGCATGTGTACAGGCACACCCGACCGTTGGCTTTCTTGCCATGGGAAAAATGCAAAATGGGGCTAATTCCTAGAATCGTCCCAAGCAGGCCAGGGGCGACTCTCGGAATTGACCCCCTGGAAAGTCAGAGGGCCCTTTTTCCATAGCCGGGAATGCCCACAATTAGGCATGCCCACAACTTGGCATGCCCACCCACAGGCACAGGCACAACACGAAACTAAGGCACAACAACACCCTGACAAGGGGCCTAGCCAAGGGACTAGGGACAAATGAAAAAATAATTCTTTTTTTCTTCTAAGGAATGGATCTTTTTTTATTCCCTGTATGAACCTAACATCCAACTTGTCACGGGGGTCGATGTGCATGTTTATGGTATTTTTTCAATTTTAGATTTTTTTTGTTTAGTTTGTTTACTTAACCTATTGGTTTTTTTTGTAATTTACTAATTTATATATGCAAGTATATTTTTTGCAGGAAAATGGCATCAAGAAAGATTTACGTGAATCTTTCTAGACCAAAGACCGCTAAAACTAGAGATGGATCCCAAAAAATGTTGCTGAACGGACCAAACCTGAGCTAATAAATACAAATATATCAAGTGCCTTAAAGGATAAGAAGTTGATTTCTTACTGGAAGAAATCACAAGAAGTGAAGCATACATAACATATATGGTCTGTGAAAGATAGAGAAGGTGAAAAACATCTACAAATATATCTATATGTTGATACCCCTAACGATAGTGGAAGTTATGAGGTGTTGTAAAAAGTACTAGACATGTGTTTGATACCAGATACTAAATTTGTTTATGTACTTAAAAAACTGTCCAACTCACATGGCAAGATTAGATATCAGTTTGCATTGTCAATGCATGACAAGACAGATGATTCTACAAAGATGTGTAAACAAATCATAAATGAGATTGCACAAGATATCATAAGTATTGTTATTTATATTTATGTGTTTTGCATTATTGTAACTATATCATTATATCTTTTATAACTTAGTTTTTATTGACATATGAATTTTTTTTTACATAATTTTATTGAAAATGTTTCAATTATGTTGAGAGGCATTTATTTTATAGAGCAAGATATTATGAATGTTGTTAGTAGTTTCTACTCAGGGTTAGAAGAAGTTATGGTAAACAAGCAAACACAAGTAATTCGTGATGCTACAAAACTACATCCAAGGGATCATCAAAGAATGCTTATAGTGGATAAATATAGCAAAGCTAGACATGTTACTTTTGAAGAGGAGGAAGTTGAAACTGAAGCTAAAGAATATGTTGCCATTACTGAGGATGAGATTAGAACTGATGTTAAAAAGAGGAAGAGCCATAAAAGACCAAAAGAAAAAATTCCCAAGAATTTCTCTGTTCTAGTTGGTGATGAGGATGTTACTTATCTAGAAGAAAAGAGGAGGAAGAAAATAAAAGTTGATAATTCTCAAAAATTCAAGGCCAACAGTGAAGATCCTAGTGAAAATTCAAAAGAAATTAGGGATATCATTACACTATGAGATGATTTAGAGGATGACATTATTAAAACAAAAAAAAAATTCCATTCGATGTCACTTGACAAAGACAAACATAATTGAGGGTGGTCGTACATTTCAACTTAATGTCAGACAAATCTATAAGCCAAGTAAGGACAATTTAAATATCAAATTAGAAATCCACACCACCTACATGTTCACAACTTGAAGACATTGATGAGGTACAATCCATATGTTCATGTGGTTGATTATGTGCTTCTTTTTTATCTAGTTCAAGTTCCCAACAAAGAAGCATTTGATAGGTCAAAATGTTTTGAATACAATTATTATGTGCTTGGGAGGAACCATTTTATAGAAGCTCAAAGGCAATTGATGGAGGAATATCCCAATAACACACATTTTGAAACAATGAAATGTATCATTTATGCTGGTTTATCAGATATAGAAGCAATGTTATTCTCATGGGATCATAACACAGATAATGAGTGTAGGATATCTATGACTTTCATGCAAAGGGCCATATTTATTCATAATGAATTTGAATAAAAATGTGGTGGGGATAAGACAAAGGTTATTCTAAAATTTAGAAAGGAATGTTGTATGGAAATAGACTATAAAATTCAGGAAAAAATCAATTCAAAAGGCAAAAAAGTAAATTTTGATATATTCAGAGGTATTGATAACATTTTCTAGAGGACATTTAGAAATGGAGAGATATGGGAATTGATTAATGAGATTTTTAGAATGTGTGAGAACATTGACCTTAAAAACCAGAAGGTCAAAAAGTCTAAACCATTGATGTGTAGCAGTAGTAAATCAAGTCCTAAAATGAAGCTGCTTCCAGAAGATATGACTATCACACATTGGAGAGCATTGCAAGGAGTGAAGGATGAAAAACTTGCCAAAACAATATTATCTCATGTGAAGTCAGGGGAATTATCATTGGACGAAATGTGTGAGGAATTTCAAAAGTAAGTTTGTTGAATTATTTTTACTTATTTCTAGATCATAATTTTCTTTTAAATATAACATATTATTTTTGGTAGTATTTGTTATACATATCATTATATTAAATTTTTTTACTTTATCTATTCAGTCACAAGGTTTACATGTAAATACAATAGCAAATTTTTAAATTGTTGAATGAACATAGTTGGGATGATGTTGTATGCAACTACCCAGATTCAAGTTCTACATCAACAATAAAAGATTTTTATCTTGCATTTAAAAATGTATGTTGATTTATACATTCATTTTTATTCATCTGTATACTATTTTTATTTTATAACTTATACATATATTTTTTTATTTTATTAAAGATGAAGAAGGATACAAATGGAGCACCCTATAGTTTTAGAAGCTTTATTGAAAAATTAAGATCGAAAGGTTGAGAAAGCAACGTCTTAGTAATGTTGAACTTGATCCAACTCTTACTCATTTAATTTGGAATGGGCTTGACACAATTCAATATCAAATAATAAAAGGTGATTTCGAAGACATTGCTAAACTCATACCTAAAAGGATTATTCCCTAATTATTGTAGATATTCCCCATGGTTTCAATATACCAAACATTGACTATGATAGTGACTCTTATACTTATACAACTCTTACTAAAGTGGTTACGGGATTTGTAGAAGTCACATCATCACCGTTATGGATATTTGTGACATTCCATTCAAACAAACAATTGGAAATGTTATTGAAAAGCTTCAATGGGAAAAAAAACTCGAGGATGCAACTTACATGGTAAGATGTTAAAATTGTATGTTTGATTAATGTTACAAAATTCATTTATGTACAAGTTAATTAAAATTTTACTATTTCATGTTACAGGCAAAAGTGAAATTTTATTAAGCATGAAGATCAACTAATTATAAGTGATTGTGAGTTCATCCATGTTGAAATCTAGACAAAAGATGGTAGTTATAAGTCTATGCTTCTTAATCAGGTAGACAAAAAGAGTCATAGCCAACTGTTGGTTTATGATGTTGCTGTAAAAAGACTAACATATGAAGATAAGGAAACAAAAGGAGAGATACATAACATTTATCAAAAATCAAAGTAATTGATTAACTATCTTATATACTTATGTTCAAATCAAGGAGATTGGATTTTTGAATTATTCTCGGGCTCAGGTAAGTTTTATCATACAAAATTGAAGTTCAATATCTTCTTTCTTATTTTATATGTGATTATACTAATTTACTTCATTATTTCTTTTGCACTTGATAATTAGGTACAATACTAGCATTTTTCCTACAAAAATGAAGAAACTGCATTGCCATTAAAAAAGTCCCAGTATAGTGCAAATTTATTCAGCAAAGAATTAATTCTCTTCAATTTCTTACAGATGCAATGCAAGAAATTGGGTTGAGGAAAGGGGATTTTAATGAATCACGTCTGGAAAAAAGGCAAAGGAACCTCAACCACCATTAGATGGAATGATTGGAAAGGCATACATTGGGATATTCATAGACATCAAAGATCCATCAGAAGAGGAAAATGAGCAAATTGAAGCAGGAAATATTGTGGAAAAAGACAATGATGACTCTAGGACATGAAGAGTTTGGATTAGATGATATTATTGATTAAATTTAAGTTATACTTGGAAATCAAACTCGTCTTTTGTAACTATTAATTAGTTATATTTTTAATGCTTTGACTTTGACATTTTCTGAGAATAATAAGTATTCATTTAATGTTGTTATATGTTCAATATTTGCATTATGTAATTTTCACTTTAATTTTTATGTGAATCATTATTTTTTGAAAAAAACTATTATTTAACCATTTTTTGTTAAATTTTTCCTATAAAAATTGTGATTTTAACATGTTATATCTAGCAAAAAATAATCAAAATGTGTAATTTTTTGTTATATTTATGTTCAAAATGTTTATTTTTATGTCAATTGTTACAAATTATTCTTTTTTTTAGAGACAATTATTTGATATGCATTTAAAAATTAATTAACGATATATAAATATAACATCCCAAACATTGATTATGAAGTAAAAGACTACAAAAATTGTTATATTTAGAAAATAATTATTCACATTTAATACATTAGAAAATTTAAAGTCAAAAAATAAGTCTTCTAAAAAATGACCTGATGCAACATCAACAGTTTTTAAAATCAGCGTACGAATCACTAACATTCTAAAAAATAATGTACATGAAAATATCTAAAGTATCAAAAACTATGCTAATATATATGTGTGTGTGTGTGTATTCTAAATCAACACTTTTCAAAATCAGTTGAGTTTTTTGCTACCTCAAGGAAATGGGCAATCATATTAGTTCCTGTTTTAAACTTTATGTTGTTGCCTCCCTTCTTATCCATAGGAGCTCATCTTGCATTGATCTAGTTATTCATGCTTCGATTGAGACTTATCTTTTTCATTTTGCTTGTGTTTGCACACTTGTCTAATCTTTCTAACTCACAAATTGATCTCCCAAATTGGTCTCACAACAAGTCTCAGCTTGCCTATAGAAACCGCGCAATCCTTGAGGGAAAGTAGCCTTGATGATAGGAATTGCGTACTCCTGATTGGAAATTAGCCTTGAGCTCAGAAACTGCATAGTTCACTAAGACAAAAAGTTTCCCAGTTCCCCAGCTACGCAGTCTTTCCCATCAGTGTGCATGGAAAGTTTCCCAGAAAAAGAAAAAATCTAAAAAGAAGAAAAACATCCCTAAAAAATAGGGATCTATTTTTAGTATCCTAAAGGAGGCAATTTTGCTATTTTTAGAAACTTCTGCCAAGTGTCGATCTTCCCTTGATTTTAGGCACGTGCATCATAAACCCTAATTTTCCCAAATCTATTTAATCAATGCTTCTAGAGATCATTTGCACATTCAATCTTGGAGCTCTAGCATTCCCAAGGAGATCAAGGAACCTTCAGTGTGATCGTCATCGCTTTTCTGGGTGAGTTTCACTTTTATCATCTTTTGTCGCTTTCTATGTTGCTTTTTGTCATTTTTCTTGTGTGAGTGTTGTTTCAACTATTTCTCTCATAGTCGTTGGCATTTAAACTTGTTTGAAATTGTAGAAGTTTTCTTTTAAGTTTTAGATTTTTTTTCCCAAGTGTCGCATTGGTTTTCTTGTTTTTGCACAAATGGTCGTCGTTGCAGTGAATCCCCTCACATACTTGATTTTCCTTCCACTTATTAATTGTTGCACTTTATCTACATGGATTTACTCATACTTAGTTAGATATGCACTCAAACTCACACTATCTCTTAGATCTGCTCATTTTACACACATCTCTTGGGCATATTAGCACTTTCCTTGGTTTTCACTTTGCCTAGCTGGGCACTGCACAATCCTAAGGCTCAAGCCACAAGATTGGCCTCTACAATTGGAAAGTGCAGAGTACAAGTTGGCTCCAACAACACACTACACAGTTCCAAAAGCCAGCCTGTCATCTTGGCCATTGAGCCTGCATAATGTGCAATCTCTCCCAGACCTTTGCCCACATTACGCAGTTTCAAGCAAAAGCTTCGACCTTGGTTGTTGGGATTGTGCAATGCATAATTCCCACAAGTAGTCAGTCCCTCTTGCCAATGATAATGGCACGATCCTTCCCATCTAATGCCTGATTTGTTTCCTGAGCATGCCTTGTATGTAGATTTTCTGAAGACTAATATTTGCTTGCCATGAGAGTATTTTATGTCTCATAGGTACAACAGTTGTTGAGTATCTCTCTAGCAGTGATTGTTACCATGGCACCTAAGAGATATTCTTCAATAGAAACCATTGAAAACAATATTGTGGAAGCAGTTGAGAAAGCATCGGTATACTTTTGAGTGTATGGAGATACTCAATTGTTTATAGAAAATGGATCACCACTGACATGGCAACAAGTTAAAGATTATCTTACAAAATACTTTGAGGTAGACTTAGAGGACTAGAAAGTGTATCTCAGCATCTAGAAGTTAGGACTATACAAGGTTGCATGGAGATATTGATCATTCCCTTGTGCAGATGTCATCAGTTGGATTGGCTCACGCATTGATGAGAAGACCATGAAATTGAGCAATGATAGTAGACAAAATCTTGCCACCTTCCAGGTAGAAGATTATTAGCACATGTATCTCTTGCCCGAGCCAGTAGAGTGCATGGACTCACTTTTCTATGCCACCCACAACGATGTGAAAATAAGAGACATTGTCAAAGGATGGGTGAAAGATCCATCCAAGTTTCGATGACACCCACCCATGTGTAGAAGAAAAAGTCCCTCAAGAAGGCCTACCAACCCTTGGTTATCTTCACTTGTAGGATCCATGGTCAGTAGAGTACAAAAACCTTTTCCTGAATGGGGGGCAGTCTTATTGGACCAGGTGGGGAACAAGGGGTAGTTGTTCAACTAGTCAGATTTGTTGGCTTGACAGTTGAAGGCCAATGTAGCAGAGGCTCAAAATCCCCCTGAGGGTGAGTGAGAAAGGTTATATATCTCTTCATATTTATTGGATGCAATATATGGACAACAATAGTTACCTGGCATGAACTGGACATGGACACCACGAGACACTATCATACATATCTATTGAAAGTTTCTTTCGGATTGCAGGTATCAAGGAGTAATGACACAACTAACTAACCACTTCATCATCCAACTATAAAAGCACATCTTTAAATAAGATCCACCTTACATGTCATAAGAAGAAATGGAGGTGATAGTAGAATCAGAGAATGGTATGCCTCACCAAGTGACACATTCATTAGAGTGTTTGGCGGAGAGAAGCTTTCGCATGTTTTACCAAGGTATGCCACTGACCAACTTGTCATGCAAGAAGTATCGTATCACATCACCACAGGGTTGTTAGTAGCGTTGCACAGGAATAAGAAAGCACCACGGCCCACTCATCCTTTGAAAATTTGATAGACACCCACCCATGTGTACAAGAAAAAGTCCCTTAGGAAGGCCTACTAGCTCTTGGTTATCTTTGCTTGCAGGATCCATGGTTACCAGAGCATGGACCTTTCTTGAATGGTAGACAGTCTTATTGGACTAAGTGGTGAAGGAAGGGAAGTCGTTCAATTAGTCATATCTGTTGGCTTGATAGTTGAAGGCCAATGCAGCATAGGCTCAGAATCCTCCTGAAGGTGAGCAAGCAACATTCTATATGTATGCATATTTACTAGATGCAATCTGTGCACAACAATAGTTCCCTAGCATGAACTGGGCATGGACACCACAAGAGCCTACCATACATATCTATTTCAAGTTTCTTTCGGATTGCATTTATCGATGAGTAATAACACAACTAACTGACCACTTCATCATCCCGCTGAACAAGCTCATCTTTGAAGAAGATCCACCTTGCATTTCATGAGAAGAAATGGAGAGATAACAGACATCGTAGATTGGTATGCCTCACTAGGTAGCACCTTCATTAGAGTGTTTGGCAGAGAGAAGCCTCTGCATGTTTTACCAAGGTACGCCACCAATAAACTTGTCATGCAAGAAGTATCATATCACCTCACCACAGGGTTGCCAGCATCATTAGACAGGAAGAAGAAAGCACCATGGCCCACTCTTCCCTTGAAAATTGGATAGCCACACAACCATGTGTACAAGACAAAGTCTCGCACGAAAGCCTACCAACTCTTGGTTATCTTCACTTGCAGGATCCATGGATAGTAGAGCATGGAAACCTTTCTTGAATGGTGGGTAGTCTTATTGGACTAGGTGGTGAACGAGGGGAAGTCGTTCAATTGGTAAGATATGTTGGCTTGACAGTTGAAGGCCCATGCAACATAGGCTCAAAATCCTCCCGAGGGTGAGGAATTAAAGTTCTATATGTATGCATGTTTACTGGATGCAATCTGTGCACAACAATAGTTCCCTAGCATGAACTGGACATGCATACCATGAGAGCCTACCATACATATCTATTTCAAGTTACTTTCGGATTGCATTTATCGACGAGTAATGGAAAAAATAACTCACCACTTCATCATTCCGCTGAACAAGTGCTAGGTCCTTATAATACTAGTGATTCCCATTACTATTGTCATTATAGTCCTTATTGATATTGTTGTGCCCATATTGTCCCCATATTGGTATTATTGTGCCCCATTGAAGCCCACTATTGTTATTGTTGTGCCCTTATATTATTATTGTTATGTCGGCTTTAATTATATTGTGACCCCTTGGACTCCTATATATAGAAAGGAGGTTTTTTCATTTGTATCATCCAAGAATTGTTCATTTGTGCAATGCAAAGGAGGTTTCCCCCTCGAAGAGAATGATTTTTAAGTCGTTGATCTATCTTTTCTTCTATTTTGTGAGCTCGTTGTATGGAATTTGGTATCACGGCTTTGGATTCTAGGGTTTCACTGCTCCAAATAGGTTAGCATGGAATTTTCACTAAAAAAAAAAATCTACGATGTTTTAAAAGCTGAAATTAAAACCCATTTGAGCTTAAATCATGATGAATCTCAAGTCCGAATTTTCGATCTTTTCTAAGTGTATTTTCGTAGATAGGATCCAAGGAAGTTAGGGCTTTTGCAGGCTATCGAATTATATCTCAAACACATAACCTAAGAAAAATCATCATAACTTTCTCTCTGAGCATCAGATTGAAATTTCATCAAAATTTACAAAAAGAGGATCGCCCATAATTTTTTTTTTATCGGCTTCAGGTCCTAAGGTTGAAACAATGACATGTGGCACTTCATACAAGTTCTCTCTACTGAACTAGTCTATAATCAAGTCATTGTGGGAGACTTGGCATAACTCTTCCTTGGAGAACCCAATGTTGATCATACTTGCAGGGTTGGAAATAGGACTCAGAGGGATACCACAGGATGCAATTTCGAACCTTGGAAATTCGAAATTACAGAGATACAACAGATTCAATATCGAGCTTCCACAAAGTGAAAAAAGGCGTGTAGTTTTTTTTAAATTTTGCATAAGTTTGGTTGAAAAAATAATTTGAAGGAATTAAAAGGGCATAGTGATGAATTATTATCATTAATTGATGCCCTGAAAAAAGAAAATGGAAACACCTAGTAAGCAACCTAAAATATCTAGCATGACTCATGAAGAAGAGGAAGAAATGCAACATGATATATCAAAATTAAGAGACCAAGTGCAACAAAATTCATTCTCACAAAAAATAACAGAAGCTAAGATGGATGGTTTAAATAAAGGTGTGGAAGCTAATATTGATGGTTTAAAGAAAAACATGGAAGCTAAGATTAATGTCGTGGAAGCTAAGATGGATGGTATAGAAGAAACAATTAAAGGCAACATGGAAGATTTGAAGATAAATTTGACAAAGTTGCTACAAGAAATGCTTACTAATGGTGAAAGGATAGTAAAGGAAACTCATGATGAGAAAAAAAGAAATGTTAATCATGATTTCATAGACTCTAACTTTGGGTTGAAGATCTACCATGTTTCAAAGATCGATATGAGGAAGTTTGATGGAAAGGATCCCGTAACATGGATACTACAAATGGAGCAATATTTCGATCTCCATAATGTGAAAAACACAAAAAAGCTAAGCATTGCAACTTTATATTTGGAACCAAATCAATTTTTATGCTATCTATGGCTTTGATCTCGTATATAAAATTGTCACTTGGACAATTTTTACAGAAGAAATGGTAGCACATTATGAGGATATAAAAAGAAAAAACTTTTTTAGCCAATCGATAAATCTCAAAAAAAAGGGTTCAATGATGGAGCACATTGAGGACTTCCAAAAATTGAATATAAGGGTTGTTGGGACAAAGTCCCCTAGTGTCAATTTTGGGGCTAAAAGCCCAAGTTTTGGGGTAGAAAGCCCAAGTTTTTGTATGTAAAGTGTAAAGTCTCTGCAATTTGTGGTCGCGGAGCACGTAGATGTAAAGTTTCGTAAAGGGTTTTACCCTTCTATTTAAGTAAATCATGTCGGCTTTAGAAGATGTATCGTGGACCATGGGATTGCATAAAAAGGAGTGTCTTAGAAGCATCTAAGGCAATTCAGTCATTTTAATAGATCATTAGCAAAAAGATCGAAGAGTCTTAGAGTAGAAGAGAGGCTCTACATCTATGTGCACAGAAGCCTAGAGTAGAGTCTACAGTTGTGTACACGGACCACTGCAGCTGAGTGTGCAGGGTAGTTTTGAGTCTACAAGAAAATACAGAGTATCAATAAGGAGATTGTTATGGAAATATTTGTGTTTATCCATTACTTATGTTATGAATGAATGAGTTTATGTTATGAGGAATAATGGGTTTATGATTTAATGTTGTATTGATGCTCGAATTTTCATGTTTTACATGTTATATGAACGCAAGTAATAAAATCTTCTTACACAAAGAATATCTTAATGCATGGTAAATATATCAAACACTTAAGCCAATCTGGATAATAACACACTTAGGAGTGATTATAGAGGCACGTAAGTGGTTGATTCACCTGTTTAAGGTCTGTGAAAGACATTCGTAGACCTTCACGAAGGTATAGAGGATGGTAAGAGGAAGTTATATCGATAAAGCCTCAAGGGCTTATTGATCTGCACGAAGGAAGAACTAGGGCATAAAACGACATCACTACCATCTCTGGGTGCGGAAATTTGGTTCCAGCATCCCCCCATACTGCTTCGGGTGAGACTTTAGTCTACGCTCCACATATTGATGTTGAAAGGGCCAGTAGTGTAGGGATTTGTTTGGCTAACTTAATGTTGAACCTAGGTCAGGGCCCACTAAGCCAACAAATGGCTCCATTTACGAGACCAGGATCTGCATAAAGAGATGTGTGATGTCGCATCACTAGAGTCCAACTAAGAAGGAAATTAAAGATTGGTTGGATAGAAAGACCCACAAATATGCGGTGCAAGAGAATAGGAACATGTGATTGATGAAAGAACAATGGTTGGACAGGTATATGTACACAGAGATACATGAAATTTTCTTATGTTCTTTTCCGGTTGAATTATATGAGTGGATTGCTAAATTGGTAAACACTCAAGGAAGGTGGAGGCTTGATAGTCCGGTAGTCTGGACCCTGGAGTTAGTGCGAAGATTGAAAGCCTCTGACGATAACATCACATGCGTTGTCGATAACTGGCTTGATCGTATCATAGGAGGATTTGTGATAGAGTTTGTGGTTGATACCTCAGTTAGCTACAACAAAGCAAAGCGACGCTTCTTCAAAGGACCGCAAGGTAAGTATTTAACGTCTTTGAATAGTTGGATTAAAATTCTCTTGTGTGAAAAGTGGGTTATGCAATTACCTTGATGTTTGGAGCTACGCAAAGTGGAAAGTTATTCAGGGATAGAAAGAGAACATGACTTGAATATAGCCCACCAACTGAGCCTCCTCTGAGTGACGATGAAGAAGCAACACAGACTTCTCTACAAAGCGATGTCAAGTTAAGAAGGCGAGGATTCTCACGAATACCCCATCCACCCACACCACCTCCATCTTCACCTCCACCGCATACACCTTCACCCACACTGCCACCACCTCCACCACCGTTCAATATGGTGAATTCAATAAAATTTCCTGTTTTCAAGGGCTTGGGGAATGAGGACCCAGACCAGTTTTGATTCATTGCAAAGGCTGTGTGGGAATCCTAGGGCATTATAGATGAAGAAAGCTACATTGGTCACTGCTTTACAGGAACATGCACTAACATGGTACATTAAATACTACAATGATAACCCGATGGCTACGTTGGTTGAAATTCAGACTAAATTGTATAAGGAATTCAGTAGGCCCAAATCTAAAGCACAATCGATCATCGGATTCAAAGAAATCATGACGAAGCCTAGAGAGACACCCTAGGAGTTGGATTAGAGATTGAAGTGGAAGATACGCGAAGCTAACATCAATCTTACGGATGGGAAACACTACAAATGGTTTGTGTCTTTGCTCTTGCTGCATCTAAGGGTTACTTTATCATAGCAAAAGATTGGGACCCAGGCGGAGACCTCAGAGATTGCGATGAGATTGCATAATACACCAATTCAAGATGTTTCTTTAGGATTTCATCAAATTCACCTTGAGTTGCAGAACCTTTGCCTAGAATTCCAAAGTCAGAAGAAGGATAGAGCAACTCGGCCAGAGGTGTGCGAAGAGGTTTAGTGTTTGAAATACAAGAGTCAAAGACATGATAAAGATCATTGCCATGTCGTCGCGAATTATGTTGCAAGAGGAGGGTCAATGCCTCTGAGGTCGAAAGCTCAAGCAGGGCCAAGTGCAGGGCCCGTTTTGTGGTGTGTTATCTATCAAGTAGTTGGAAAACATGCGACAAATAATTACCTCTTGTTGTAGAAATTTGTACAGACACCGCAACAACTCTTCTGCAAATTTTGCCAATCAGTAGGTCATGATGAGCATAATTGTCGAAGTTATGAGTTGATGATGGAGAGAATGCCTACGTATCAGATGCAGACAGAAACATGACCTTTGGATCAAGGCATTGGGGGGCCGCGAGGAGGATATCAGGGGTGTGGACGAGGCCAAGGCAGAGGAGGACCTGCGAGAGGTCGGGGGCAAGTTATTTACTACAATTGTGGAGGTCCATGACACTATGCATG
Source organism: Pinus taeda (assembly GCA_000404065.3). Lineage (NCBI taxonomy): Eukaryota > Viridiplantae > Streptophyta > Pinopsida > Pinales > Pinaceae > Pinus > Pinus taeda. Next base: position 166,255 of record APFE031202046.1, read on the forward strand.
AGAACACACGAACCCGACGCGCCTGTCGTGTTGATATTGTACCCAGTTTGACCACGCGATAGAAGAATTCCTCGTATTAATAGATAAGATGCATGAAAAGGGGACACAGCCTCATCAACCTACACAAAACCTGTAGATGATGAGGGATGAACCCCCCAAAGAGGACCCCAATGTGAATATTGTGCTGCGAAGTGGAATGAAAACTGGCGAAGATAAGGGAAGGTGGCCTGAAGAAGGTGAATGGGTCTGCAAAGTGATGAGCCCCAAAAATGGATGATTATTTGGGCTCATTCAACCTCCTAATTCGACTTAATCCACCATTCTCATTAGTATATTGCATGTTTTTTATTATATTTATGCTAATAGAGTGAATTGGGTTAGTCATTATGCCAACAAGTCTAATGTGTGCTTTGTGTAGCCTTTTTGGTCAATTTGGAGGCAAAATTGAAGGTTTTAATGAGCACTTGGCAGCCAAATTCGTGGGAGAACAAGGGAGAGGATTTGTAGGAAGGTGTCCCCTTCATTTATGGGTCCTTACCTCAAATTCTCCACCATCAGCTCGGAGTTCAAGGGCCACCAAGTCAATTAGCACAAGGGCAGCCAAGCAAGTTAAGTAGGACTGTTGTTAACTAGAAGTTTTGGGCAGCCGAGTCCTTAAAGTTTAGGAGGACTGTTGGGGTCCTCAATTTGTATAAATAAGAGGGCTTAGGGCCTCATTTTGGTTAGCTAGTAGATAGCTAGTAGTTAGTCATTTTGGTTAGCCAATAGTTAGTCATTTTGTATTCATTTTGTAGTCATTTTGTAGTTCGATTTTTAGGCAGT